>BGPR01005238.1:20341-35769 GCA_013235015.1 Araneus ventricosus | reverse complement strand
TGCAAAACATGCAACAAATCGTTTTCCAGGGAATAAAAGAAAACAATATTTTTCTCCACGCTAATTTCGAACACTACCCGGACGATCGAGAAACCCTTTCAACTTTGCTTCTAGTCTTTTGTCTGCAGTCCTTATTACAGAGGCGCGAATTTGCGAAAATGGAGTTAAGACAAAAGCACAATTTTCTAATGTTCTATTACCAATGATGACGCCTCACCCCGTTTCACGAAACGCCTGCAGCCATTTCATTCATATAAATGTAAGTCTCGACATGGAAGGAATGGGGGAATTGTATATTTAACCAAGAGGGACGAACGTTTTTTCATTTAGTGGCAAGGGGGGGTGGGCAAAAAGGCGGGAAAACGACTTATGAAAAGTGATTGAGAAGCGCGGGCAAAAAGTTGCTTGAAGAGTTCGACTGATGCAGAAATATAAATGAAGTGGTTGTTGTTGGTGTTTGATCGAGAAAAAGCAGAACTCGAAAACACAAACACAAAATTGAAATGGAAAAATTACGAAGGATTGTCATATTCAAATGCTTTCAAATAAAATGGAGACAAAGTTTGTTTTTAGTTTAGTTCGTAAAATGGAAAAAAGGCTTATGAATTTTGTGCAATTCTTTTCCTCAAATTGTATCGTAACTTTATTATGTCTTTTCATTCGAAATTTGAATTTGTTTTTATGGGAAAGGAAGAACAGTCATGTAACTTGTTTATTAATTGTTTTTTGTATTAATTTTAACATCTTTTTTCGGTTTAAAATTCTAATAAGAAGCTCTTTCATAAATGCAGGTTCTATTTATAAAATTAATATATATTTTTTTATTTTTTCAGCATAAAAGAGTAGAATTTATTCGTAGTATAATTTATAACAATTTGGTTTTTCAAAATGCATGTGGCATTAGCAACTGTACATTAAATTATTGTGTTAATTCAGAAAATATCTTAGTTAAAAAGTACCTTATGAACACTGTGCTTTGAAATTAGAGCTTAAAAACAATCAACTATAAAAAATAGAATAAATTTAAAAATAAATTTAACTTAAGCTTTAAACAGAAACAACAAAGAACAAAACTTTAAGTAATAAAATTTATACAATGTTTAAAATAGCGAGCAATTGCAACTGCATAAAAAAAACAATGGAAATCAAAATCACTAAAGAAAGCAAAAATCTAAGATAAATACTCTGAGAGAATCGAATTAAACAAACAAGGAATCCATTCTAGTCCATTTTATCAAGGGCTAAGGACTATATTCGAAATGGATTCAAAATATTTGGGAAATTTTTCTGTACCGTCATTACGCCAAATATAGCTTCTCTTAGCCCGAATTTTCCCAACAAAATTCAATGGAGATCAGCACTATCTAATAAGCATTATTTTAAAGAAAAAGGAAAACCAAACACAAACATAAAAACGCTAATAAGATTGAATTAAAATATTATTAGCCTTCGGGCTGAAGAAACAGACTTCATATTTTGATACAAAAATCAGTGAAGATGAAAAGTTTCACAGCTGCCCTTGATTTTTTTTCTACAACAATAAAATATACAAGTTATAGATTTCAGTATAAAATTCGGACATCGTTTTAGATAAAATTTTACAGCATAATTCAAAATCGCTAAGTATGGAATAACTGCACATGCTTAATGGCATTGCCTACACACAGATTTACCAATTCTCATTAAAGCTTTAAGAAACTTAGTGACGATCTTCATTCATAACACAGGCCTGCAAAAAATAATTTTTGAAAATTGTTTTAACTTTGATGACTGATTTTTGTGTTATTTTTAGAGCTAATTCTAAAAATGAAATCCATTTATTTCTATCACATAAGGATTTTTTACAAACTGATTGCATATTTTGAAGGAACCAGTTGAAGTCGCGAAATTTTGACATTTCATTTAAATTTCATTAATTCATAAATCCATATAAATTACATTTATATCTTAGTTCAAGTAATTGTTAAGTATAGGTAGAAAGTTACAAGTCCTTATAGTAACGTTTTTTCTTCACCTCAAAAGCTCTTTTATCACTTTTCCTCTTGTGAACTTTGCAGGGATTGTCTCTTTGTAGCATTCAGCAGTAGTTCATGCTGAGATTCCATTTTCCTGTATATTGATCGGCTCTTCATTTCCTTTATATCTTGATGAAATCTTTCACCTTGTTCCTCACTAACTTCACCTAAATTTTCAGGAAAATAGGCGTGGTGCGAATCGAGAAAATGAACTCTTAAGCTCATGCTACAGCCTAAAATCTTGGAAAATTTTTATCATCTCTTCTACAATAGATTTGTAGTGTGGTTCCTTTTTGTTTCCAAGAAAGCTAGTAATAACTAGTTTGAAAGATTCCCAGGCTTTTCTTTCGTTTGTTTCCATTTTAGTCTCAAAGTTTTCATCTTTCATCATTTTCCTGATGTCTGGTCCTACAAACACACCTCACTTCAGTTTTGCTTCTTATAAACCCGGGAACTGGTCACAAAGGTATTTGAAGCATTCACCTTCTTTTGGTAAAGCCTTGACAAATTGTTTCATAAGACCTAATTTTATGTGAAGCGGAGGAAGTAACACTTTTTTTGACAAGCAGGAGAGGTATCCTGTTTCTGGTTTCCTCTGCCTTTAATATTGTGTTTAATAGGCAATTTACCGATTCAGAGGAATATTTTGGATTGAAATAATTTCTTCTTTCTTGTTTGTTCGTTCAATCCACCAATTTACTATTTTACGTCCATAAATATGTTTATCGAACTCATATAAATAATACTTTTTTGATCCGAAATAAACTAAATTCGTAAACAATAGATTGCGATTTATGATGAAACTGTAGGTGATGGAATTTTTTCATTATTTTTCCAGTAATCAGCATCCAAAAAACTATAAAAAACACCACTTGCTTTACCGACAATTTTCTCATCGCAGACCTGTGTAATTTAAGATGACAGCATATGGGGCATAAGCTACGGGTGTATTATTATGCCAAGTAAAACAGTTAAGAATTTAATTTAAAACTCATAAATATATATTCCGTGTAATAGAATTCTATATTACTAATATGATACCCCAGATCTGTCTCTCGATAACACTGACGTCTCCAACAATAAAACTTGCGCCATAGAACTGCGAGACGTTAAACAGCATTATTTCATTGTTAGAGAACCTAAATTTCAGTAATTTTAAATTTAAAAGAGTAATTGAAGCTCTAGTTTCAAATTTAATAGCTCTAAAATAGTGAAATAAAATTTGCTATCCATTGATATACAATTTATCTCGCTATGATCAATAGTTCCCGAGAAATTTTAAATTATATTAATCGTATATTTCAAATTAATTTCCGATTTTAATAGAAAGTAGTAAATCACGTCAGTGGTATATCATGCGCGCGATATACTAGTTTGGACGCCACGATGCATCTGATTATTTATTGCAATCGTGATGATATAATTTGATAATATTTTTTGGCAACGTTTGACAAAAAGAGAAGTGCTTTGTTTTGATCAGAATTTCGAAAAACAATATTCTTTTGAAATTTTAACTTTTGACTTACGTTTGACAAGCTGAGAATTTCATGGTTATTGAATTATAATAAAATTGTTAAACAACGAAAAATACTTCATACGGAATGTTGTTTGCCAAGAGGTTTTTTGAATAAAGAAATATGTAAATAAAAAATATTTCCTGTCAAAAAACATATGTTTATTTTATTTGTTTTGAATCAATGTTAAACATTTTCTTGCATACGTATCTATTTAAACACGTCAAATTTGACTGGAAATCTCTCGAATGAAGAGGCAATTTGCACCCGTCATACTTTGACGGCTGATTTTCTAGTTTGAAAAGAAGTAGCTTAGTTTCATGGATATCTTCATTTGCCCCTTAGACGCATAGAAGCACATATTACATCATTAACAGATGATGCGGTCCTTCTCAATTTTATACGGGCTGTGTCTTAAGTTGTCATTAAGGGATTATAGACAAACTGGGATAGAGACAGAAGAACTAAATATAATGAACAAATCACTAGAAAATTTTGATAATGAAACATTGCGACTTCAGTTTTAAACGATTATGGATCTGTGTGGTGGTGAGATTTTTTGTGGAGACTTTTTTCTCCGGGAAAACTTCTGCAGATCTTCAC
Organism: Araneus ventricosus; assembly: GCA_013235015.1. Lineage (NCBI taxonomy): Eukaryota > Metazoa > Arthropoda > Arachnida > Araneae > Araneidae > Araneus > Araneus ventricosus. The sequence goes on along the minus strand of BGPR01005238.1, from coordinate 31,637 downwards.
CGATCATGACCCCTAGAACCCAAAACCACCCTGCGTTAAAATATATATAACGCTTTGCCCATGTTAGCTTGAGAACACGATAACTGGAGTAATTTTGATTTTAACCTGAATGGGATATATTGTAGGTATAGTGAAAATCTCGGCCGAGTTCGTAGATTGGCTATTCAGCTAAAAGAGGGTAGAAATGGTTAAGGGTTGAAATTTTCATTTCCGCATAATTTCTTTCCAATTGAAGATAGAATGAAAATTCAAATTATGAGAACTATCGCCTTATCCTATCGAACAATTTTTGTATTTAAAGTTTTTTCATAGCTGAAACTGCTTAGAAGTTGTGAGCTGAAATGCGATTTTCCGCCCCTCCCTTAAATTAAAATTGCATTTTAACGTCTGCATGTTACATCTTGTTTGAAAGCTCTCGTCATTTGCCGTCTCTTCCACCCTCTTTCATTCTTGAAGCTCCAACCATAATGAAAATAGAGGAGGAAATGTTCTTTTCCTTATATCTCCAAACAAAAGGAATCTACCTTTGTCTTCCGGATTGCCGACTGGAATTTTTTTTATTTTATCAAAAGTCCACAGGTCTAATTAAACATAATAAAGAATTGATTGTGAGGTTTTCTTTTTAAATTGGATGACATTTTTTGTGGCTGATATATCATGAGTTCCGATTTATCGTATTGATAAGCAATATAAAAACATGACAAAGATAATGGTTGTAATAAAATCTTAATTGTGTTCAATGAAACAGAGACTGCATCGAATTTGTTCCTTTCATAATAGTGTTTTAGAAATTTCATAGGCCTCGTTTTAGCGTCCCTTTAGTACAAGTGTTATTATATTCAAAAATCCTAATTATAGAAGAAACCATCAATGGTTTCTATCGCAGCTCCTCAAAATATCAGTCATATTACTTATATGAAGTCAAAGAAAATGAAATCGAAAAGAAAATAAATAAAATCGTTAATGGGCATTTAATTACCTGTAAATGTATATATCATCCTTTCAGAAAAAAATTATCCCAAAAATTCAACCTGCACAACGTCCCAAAAATATAAACCAAAAATAAATTAAGATGAACATCCACAGAAAAGGTAGAGGGGGTGACACTGCCATATTTCGTTCCACCATGTCCTCATACATTACGATTAATAATAATTAAATGGGGAACTTTTTTATGTGAAACAAAAAAGTCATGGCGCAACTAATATGATGAAAATGAACGCTGCTTAATGTTTATGTACACATAAAATAAATTAATTCGGGTAAGAAAATCTTCCGTAGGAAGAAAAAAATGAACGTAAAAAATTATCAGTACACAGACAAATTAATAAATATCCATTTTTTATTCCTTAACTTGAGAATAATTATTTTAGTGGGTACGCTGTCACAGGAAGATTATTTTTTTCGTAATTTCTAAATGATGATATATCAAAGGGAAAAAATCATCCAAACGATACACATTTTTCGCTTCCTTTTAAGCGAACATTTATTTTTATATTTGCAGCGCATTGCCTAGCAGGAAATCAAACTAATCAGAAAAGTTTTTAATTATGTAAAGATTGAATTGGCATTTTTTTTAAATCTTAGATGAGCAATTTTTTTTCCTTCGGTTACCAAAAGGAGGGAAAGATATGATAATTATCAAAAGATCCCTATTTAATTTGAAGCAGAAAGATTCTTTGTTTTAACGGAAAGATCAGCAGCATACTTAGTTGTCTAATGAAGTTAGTGTCTTAATTAAAACTGGAAAGTAAAAATAAGCGGAAAACTTCTTTTCCGTTGATTGTCTTTAATGATTTACAGCTACGTGGGCTCGAAAAATGGATTAGCCAATTCGCGTTTGATGTTCCCCGTTCTTTAGTCCGTTTCATTTATTTAATTAGTAGAGTAAAAGGGTTTTGATCTGGATTGTTGAGTTCCACTGGGAGCGGAGATAAAAACGCGGCATTTTATTCCACTTTATATCCGATTTGCTACGCCGTGTAAATGCTTTAATAGTAATGATTTTTTTACTTGCATGCATCAAATATGGACTCGTAGTTTAAGTCTCATGGTACGTGTTATATTGTATATATCGCTTCTAAGTATGTTCGTTTATGTAAATTACATAACATGCTATATCTTTTGATGTGTAATTACCATTATTATCTATTAGTAAATCTATTATATTAATAACAATGGAATGTTCGATGTGAAAGATCTCTTTTGTTTATACTCGTTTCTTACTGCAAATAAAGATTCTATCTACTACTTAAAATAGAAATGAGAACTCAGTTATATATTGTCACAAACATGGAAAGTCGTTTCCAGCAATGTGAGTCTTATGGTTGGGAAGAGTGTTTACAGGGGTAGGATGAGATGACCGACAGTGCAGCACGTCTAGACCCCTGACCTGGCGACAAACTTGGCGAAAGAATTTGGACTGACGAAATATGGGATCTCAAGGGGCTGGAATCTTCTCGATATCTTATTGCAGAGGAGATACGCTTGAATGCTAGAAGATTCCATCTGACGTCACTGGCCTGCCGTAAAAAACTTATAATGGAGAGCGCTTGACGAGGGTGTGGGACTGATGCCGACTGGGAACGCTTGAGATTTCTTCCGCAGTGGCTTAGGGAGCTGTGAGCTGAAAGCGCGCATTGAAAGTGCAGTTATTGTCGTTACTAGTTATTTGCCGACTGTTTGTGCTGTTAGATAAAAAAAGTGCTGAACTGTTTTACTTTGTGAATTGTGTCTGTTTACATTGACGTGCAAGAACTATTGTTTCCTGTATGCTACAGCTCGTAGTTCTGCTTTTTAAATAAACCTTCATTCTCCATTATCCTGCGTGTTAGACTGTTTACACCATTCACCCACAAAGACTTTTGTACAATATTAGTAACTTCTTAATTTAAAGTTTATTGCAAGGAGATAGAGATATCGCTTTATAAATACAGTTCATATTCATAACTTTTGAAAATAGAATATAACAATATGCAGCATGTTCCTAATCAAGTGGCCCTAATAGCTAATTTCTAAAACCGATAGAGATAGGTACATACTTTTGTTGAAAAGTGTTCTTAAATTACGTAAGAAATTTATTTTACGTTGTTTGAGTAAATAAATGTTTTACTGAAAGAATTACGGTCTAAGTCTTATTTATGATTTCTTATACTTCAAAATCACCCGTCATGGTATGAGGTTAAAAATTGCTCTTTATTCGAGAGATTTGCCGTCAAATTTGACGTGTTTAAATAATATATATGAGAGAAATATTTAATAATTGCTTGATGATTGAAACAAATAAAATAAACATATGTTTTATGAAATATTTTTTATTTATATTATTTACTATTTCTTTATTCAAAACCCCTTGGTAAACAACATTCCGTGTGAAGTATTTTTCGTTTTAACAATTTTTCCTTGTACTTCAGATGTCCTTGTAAATGAATCGTTCCATAAAAAAATATTATCAAATTATATCATCACGATTTGATAAATAATCAGATGTGATCGTGGGTCCAAACTATATCACGCGCATGATATACCATTGACATGATTTAAATCTCTATTAAAAACGGAAATTAATTTGAAATATAGATTAATATAATTTAAAATTTCTCGAACTATTGATCATATAGCGAGATAAATTTTATATCAATGGACAAAAAATTTATTTTTTTAGACTAATAAATTTGAAATTAGAACGACATACTTTTTTAAAGTTAAAATTGTAAAATTTTAGGGTCTTTCAATGAAATAATGCCGTTTAACGCCTCACATGTTATGGGAATTTTTATTGCTGATGACGTCAGAGCTTACGGATCAGTGAGAGACACTCAATTTATTACATTAGTAATCTTAATTTTAAAACGTTTTACTCTTCTGTCACCAAATATGGCGAGTTATGGATCTTTGAATTTCCTTATTTAAATCAATCAACCGCAAGCGCTTCCTGTAGGCAACCGTGAATTACGATCTTTCTCGAGCGGCATTAAATGATATATATTCGCTGACTTAAATGGGATTTCAAAGCTTCATAGATCAGTTAGTTCTTGCGCAGAATAGATATTTGTTTTGTTTAAAATAATAGTGACAATATTTAGAGACTAATAGAGACATGTAAGCTGTATATAAATTTAATTGATAACATTTTCAGCAGTATAATTGACTCAAACAATATAAAATATGGATTCTTTAGGCATTTAAGTGTTCTTTTTTTCAATTAAAGTATATGTCTTCTCTGACATTCAAAATTAGCTACTGGGCCAATATATGACTGGACACCCTGTATATAAATGGATTCTTAAGTGGCATTTTGAATTTTATTCATAAATTTCCTCTTGAAAACAAGGATGTAGTCACTTTCTTTACCTATTAAAAATTATTCTATAACGTGTAAATTTATTCTCTACATTAACATAGGAAATACATTGATCACCTCTAAACTTTGATGAAAAATATTTCATTTCCATTCACCAGAGGGCGCCTACAATATGTGAGCGAAAAGAAATGGCTACCCCTTTTGTGTGTCATTAGAACTTTTTAACGCCTTTTGTTTTTAGCTGATAAATCGGCCGCAAAAACAAAAAAGCAACTTGTGATCGTCTTTCTTTATTTGGAGAGTAACTGATTCGCGCCCTCATTAGCCCTTTCAGTTTCGGTTCACGTACCGGAGGGATTACCATTTTAACTCATTTCGCTCCCTTTTTACTTTTCGTATGAAGTATACAAAGAGAAAGTTTGTAATTGTCAAAAAATTTGAACTGAGATTTTTGACACTCCTCAGTTTAGAACTCCTGAGTCCCTGAAAACACAATTTGGAATTATTTCTGTCTGTGTGTCTGTGCGATAACACGAAAACTATTAGAGCTAGGGATGAAATTTGTATGTGTTTTGACACATATAATTTTAGATTTCTTCAGCATTTGGGGCAAAACTCGTCTAGGGAAGTCTGTCTTTCTGTCGCTGTCTATGTGAACTCATAACCAAAACTGAATAGCTAGATAGATAAAATTTGGTACACAGTTTTATCATCAGAATGTAGGTCCGCTATAAAATGTTGGCCAAGTCCGTTAAGAGCTTAATGTCTGTCATCGCATACTTTGACTCGCATACTTTATCAACAATTACCTGATAAATACAATTTTGCTTGTGTCCTTCCAACCTTACTTGTAGATTTGATGTCAATCGGTTTAAAAAAAGGCGTTCAATTGCATTTTCGCTGTCTTCAATATTCTACGACCCAAATAAAAAAGGCCGACTGATCTTGGCTCACTGCGAAATGTACCCACGTCTTTCTGCCGAAGACCTTGACGTTTTTATCTTTTTTCTCCACTGCGTTAGGGACCTTCTTGTTTTAGTGCCTCTTTGCTTATTTTTTTTTCTCATATGTTAGAGCATAAAGAGAAAGTGTATGGGAGAGACACTCTCGCTGGTTTTCTTAGCATTTCATTACAAACGTAGAAAGTAATCCTACTACCTAAATTCTCCATTTAATTATGTTCAACAAAGCATCTACATAAATATTAAAAAAATAGAAAACGCTTTATCTTCAGCTAAATCATTACAAACACTATTACTAGGAAACCAAAACTCCTAAAATTGTAGTAACTAATTGTAAGGTCCATCGATCCAATGGCATGATTCAACTGCAGCCAGTGCGCCTATTGAATCCGATGATCTATTGTACATATAATGGAATTTACTTTTAATTTGAGCCAAAAAGGTAATTTAATTATACTGTAACTTATGTTAAAAAAATAATTAGGGCTTTGTGACTTAGATAGCCATCGATTTAGGTGTTAATCGAGAACAAGTGAAATTTTTTCGTTGCTTCGTAATTATTTTATTAGGTAGAATTTTTGTTGGTCCATAGCCACCTAAATTTCTAGTTACAGTTCTGATAGGGACTCATTAAATTCCTTTGCCAGGCGTCTAAATTTGTTTAGATGGACTCCTAATTGTCGGTAAAAAAGCATGTAACAAGTGAAATACCATAGACAGTATTGTGCTCAGGTTTAGAGTGTGTCCCATTTTTCAGTTCACTAAGGTAAAACTGTAGCAACGTATCACTTGCAGCAATCGTAACCGAACACTTGAGTCGGGGAACCCGCTAAGATCAGATGACCCTCTAACATTTTGCTTTTCCAGTCATCTTGTAGCTAAGAAACGCATATAACTCCGATTAAAACAAATTGTTTCATTTTTTTATTCAAACTTGTTTTCCCACACATTTTATTTCACGTAAAGCTTTGACTTCTGCACAAGATACTCGCGAACTTCAAAATGTAATGCATTTAAAAAATATATATTTGAATAAAATGTTGAAAATTGATTCCTAATTTTAATTCTTCCGAGAAACTACAACAGCTATAATAATTTAAAACTGTAAAATATTCATATAAGGTACATTTGCAGAGAAAATATTCTAGTTCTTTCTGCCTAGAATATTTACGGAATCGGCAAAAAAGTCAAATTTTCCCTGCCGTTTGTTAATTCTAATCGCTTCCATGGTGGTCTTTTTTGCCCACATAATTAAGATGAATTACTTTTTATTTAAAAAAAATTGACACTAGATTATTTTTAAGAGTCCAAACCTGTCCTTCCATTCCTTAGTATCTAATGTTTCGTTATATTTTTTACCCAAATTAAATAATTCACCTAATTTAAATAAAATTATCTTGGATTATTTTAAAGAAAACTTGAAGAAATCTGTATACAAAGCTCCCTGCTCACCCGGAAAGTGAAATACATTTAGTTATAAAGTTTAACTCCTTTCGACATTTACAATCTTCCGGTAGGATCAGAGTAGTTTGCCATGTCTCTGTATCGGTGCAGGATGGTTACTATTTCGAGACCAGGTTACAACAAACATCCATCCAATTAAAAGATTATTTTAAAAAGAAATAGTAAATAACCGTTTTAAAGCTTCTTTGTTTCAACGGAAAGTAAAATACTTTTAGTTATAAAGTTTCTAACCTTCTTCGACTTTTACACCTTTCCTGCTAGGTCGCAGTAGCTTGATGGATGTGTCTCTCTATCGGGGCAGGATGGTTACTATTTAGAGAACAGGTTACAACAAACGTCCATCGTGTATAGGGGCGTGATGCACGTTAGATCTGTCATGGGACAAACGTCACTCCGTTGGTGTGACGTAGAAGTTTAAAGAGAGCGTTACCAGGTCAGGTGTTGTCTTCGTCATCTGATCACCGTTCGAATTTCGGAGGTTCGTTTAAGAACTCATGTGGCTTTTTGTCTTCAACCTCTCGTTTAGTTTCTAACATGGATATTAATCTAACTAAAGTAAACTGAAACACCTTCTTTCGCATTTTATTTTCTCGTATACGAAATAATAAAAAGAGTGGACTATGGTAATCGAAATGCTTTAGACAGAAATGAACCCCCTTCCGCTCCATAAAATTCGGGGCATTACGACTCTTCTTATCTCTGTGCACGTGAGCACAATAACTCAAAAATGCAATAAGGTATATAAAATACATTAGAACCCCGGGAATCCGAACTAATTGGGGTTGACCTTTGTCAGGATTCCAGGAAATTCTGTAAAGTACTCTTGATATACCAAATGCAGTAGAGTATTGTTACAAAAGGGGGTGTATGGTGTAAACAGTCAACAGGCAGGAGAATGGAGGTTTATTCAGAAATATGCAGGAAAAAACGTAGCACAGGCATCAGGAAACAATAGATCTTGCACAGATTAGCAACGTATACAGACAACAATTCACTGGTAATAACAGTTCAGTACTTCGTTATCTAACAACACAAACAGTCAGCAAATAACTAGTAACGACAATAACTGCACTTTCAATAGCGCTCAGCTCACCAGCTTTCTAGCTCGCTCTGCAGACGAAATTCCAAAGTCGTTCCAGTCGATCAACATCCCACTACTCAATACCGCTGGGCATCTAACAGCTTACTAGCTCGCACAGCGGATAGAACTCCAAAGACATTCTCAGTCCAAGGCGATCCCACTCGATCAACACGTTCAAAGTCGATCAACATACACTCACTCTTGATCCAAGCACACTCCTTATATAGTATACACCGACAGGCCGTGACGTCACGTGGAATCATCTAGTACATTCAAGCGTATCTCCTCTCCTAATAGAGATATCGAGAAAATTCCAGCACCTTTGAGATCCCATATTTCGTCGCGAGATCTCAAAGGTGGTCGCCAAGGTCAGGGGTCCAGGTCTGGCTCCTGCCAGTCCTCCCATACTTACCCTGTAAAACTCTTTTCCCAACCATAAGACTGCATGGCTGGGAAGCGACTTTCTATGTTTGTAACAGTATTGACTCTGGGTACTCTGTGAAGGGGTACGGAAAGAGCAAGCGGCGATTCGCACGGTACAGTCGCAAGCAAGTTGAGAGTAAAAAGAAGATATCCGAGTTTGTTTCTACGAATTAAGGTGATGTATTCATTCTTAAAGACCAATTCGAATACTAATTTTAAGTTAGGAATAAACATTAGCTTTGCTTCTGAATCGTGATTCTTATTTTTCCTTCATTTTTCAGTGAAAAGCTTTCAGAAAATTACAGAAAGGTGTTCGGAGTATTCTAAATTTCGGATTTCTGGGGTTCGTATTCCCGGGGTTCTACTGTATTTCACATTTGATGACATTTGATATAGGACTTTTGGAAACCTGCATTAAATTGTTACCGAATTCGTCAAAAGGTAGGCAATTTATCTATCATGGCCTCCATCTTTCTCTACTTTGGTCCAGAACAAAACCCCTTTTGCATCATTTTGTGACTTTATCGACAGCATTTCTCCCCACATCTTATAGACTGTAAATTTTCTATCTGTTTTCAGGCATTTGCCATTCTTTCTTATTACTTTTATTTATTTTTTTTACTTTTAAATTTTTGGAATTCAATTTCTTTCTCAGGAATTTGGATCAGACACTTTTACTTCGTTACCTGTGCGAAATATGTGTGTTTTTATGTGTTGTGTAATATTTTGTGTATTTGTGTGCCTTTATATGATTTTTGAATGCTTTGTTCCTTTTTCATTTTTCCCCACCTTGTGCAGCTTTTACTCCATTTCTGGTTATTATCCATTTTTTTGTATATATGTGACCAGTTATTTTGCATCTATGCCTTTTTTTAAAAAAAATTGTTCGGTTTCTTTTCCTCTTGTTTATGTTCATTGCTTAAAACCATTCATGTGTTCGTATGGATGTGACGAATTTATTGTATATTTGTTTCTTTTTTCCCATTTCTGTTTGGAATTTGCATTTGTATCATTTAATTTGAAGCTTCCGTCACCCCTTAGCATTTTACTTACTTCTGTAAGCCTTGTGTTGTACTTGTTGGTGCACAAGGAGTTTTTCTTAAGAAGATGCCGAAAAAACACAAAAAATATCTGTCTAATCTGTATGTATGAGAACGTGGAAATTCAAAAACGCAACGAAATAGGCGTTTAAAATTTGGTATGTAGTCTTTTCACCTAGACTTTAAAATGCATCAAAATTTGAACCATATTGGGAAATAGGAAAAAAGTATTGTTTCAAGATGCTTCGACAAAGCTAAAAAGCCATATTGTAGAACTACACTAGAAAGTCCAGGGAGAACTCTACCGACTTTTTACACGGAAAAATTATACAAAGGAAACCCTTTTAAGCACCTGAAATCTCATATAAAATAGAAAAATTACACGTTTCGAAAAATTTTAATCATAAGATGTTCGTAGTTAAACCTTGTGGCAACCCACCTCAGCTTGACTGAAATGAGGGGTAAAAAAATCCGACGGTGAAATGAAATCTAATAATTATCTCTCAAAGGTGTGAGGTAAAAAAGAAATAAAAAAGAACCAAGATTCCATCATCATTTAGGGTTGAATTTTTTGGTGGTGGATTTTACTTTTATCTCCCTGGTTTGGTTGAGCGACAGAATTTTTCATCAGTTATGATTTATGGAACCCGATTGCTTTTAATTATCGATAATGCTTGAAATATTGCTCTCCATTTAAAAGTGGGACGGATGGCGATAAATCTCGCTCCACTTCCAACCTGGGGAAGATTTTTTTCCCTTACTACCGAAAGGGAAATGGGTTTCAGTCTGTGGAAAGAACTGAAATATTCTCTCGCCTAATGATAGGGTAATTGTATGAAAATGAATAATATCTTTCGGGTATTCTGTCAGTCATTTAATTCTTTATATCATAACAACTCCAATTTGAAAAAATTTGCTTAAACGTTAGAATGCATCATTGTAAGTATGCAAAAAATAATTTTAAAAATTTAGCACGTTAAAACAAAAATTTATTCACAAAAAAGGGTCTTTTTCATTTTTGCAACATAATGCAAAATTGAATGAAAAAATCAAAATTTCGGTTTTAAAACGGTTGCAGGTTTTGTTTTTAACAAAGACCTTCACCACATTTCTCATAAATGGATGTGTCCACTCTTTTCAACTTCACTAAATTCTGCAGAATTTTCAGGAGCAACCTCGTGAAAATATCTAAGTGTGTCCACTCTTTTTAACTTCACTAAATTCTGCAGAATTTTCAGGAGCAACCTCGTGAAAATATCTAAGTGTGTCCACTCTTTTTAACTTCACTAAATTCTGCAGAATTTTCAGGCGCAACCTCGTGATAATGTTAAAGTGTCAACTTAATCTTTGTTCTTAAAAATCACCTCAGTATCACCATTTGTTGGGGAATATATGGTAAAATTGTATTAACTACAGTTTTATAGTATTGCAACAACCAATGAAATCGACTTATCTCTCTGAACCAGGCTAGAGTGAGAATTCCAGTACCTCAAAAACAGAAGTAAATTTTCGTTCACGAAAACAGAATGAAATCTTTCCTTTCTTTACAGAAATTCCAGGAGGACGACACCCAAGTTTGGACGATCAATTGTCAACAAAGAAAGGAACCACTCTTCTCCCGTAAAATTCACTGAGGCACCCGAAACCGTCCGAGTCCGGCCTCTATCGAATGGGGCGGTTTGAGGCGTATTAGGGCTCATAGAGTTAAAGAGCTTAATGTAGAAAAGACAGCGCCTTTTGTGTTTGTTGCAGATGTGCAACACCCTGATATAAAGGGTTAAGTACGTAACAGCTTAAATGATTTGCCTCTGGACCGTACATGCATCGAATTATCATATTTTTAATTCTGTGAACAAAAATAAGTCATTCGTATACGCTATAATTAAATACAAAAATTACACGGAATTTACAAAGATCTCAGACGTTTGACAGGCTCTTAGCTGAATCAAAACAAAACACGTTGATGGAATTCACAATGATCTCACACGTTCGATAGGCTCTTAGCTGAATCAAAACAAAACAC
>BGPR01005238.1:0-10971 GCA_013235015.1 Araneus ventricosus | reverse complement strand
GAACTTCGGATTGTTTGTCCTGGAAGAGATCTATGCCTTCCGTTTGAAAAGTGAATGGGAAAAAGCGTAGAAAAAAGTGTCACTTATGTTTTTTCAATAATAGGAATGGGAAAAAGTGAACCATTGTTGAATAGTTGTGTGGCTTCTGGCACGTGGTTGCTTCAGTAAATCGAAGGTAACCACAAAAAAATATTATCATTCATCATCGTTTCTTTTTGTTTCTCCAAACTTGAACGATAAATTTATCACAATTATCTTTTAATGCTGATTAAAAAAGGACATTTTTTGTGATTATATAAAACAAGACCTGAAAAGTAATGTAGGACGTAAAAGTTCAGGAATGTATTTGAAAATCTCATCTATTTTTAAGAGATGAAACTACTTTTAATGTATTATTTTTACTAATTTTTATCCAGTTATAAACTTATAAGATCAAGAATATCGGAATCTTTGTAGTTCTTACAGATTAATTTTGACGTTAAAACGTCTGTCCGCTCGTTACAGTGATAGTCGGTCGAACTTTCTTGTGTGACAAAATGCCGTCAGATTTGAATCGCTAATAATCACGAGACTAATAATGCGAAAAGAATGGTTGACCCCACAACGGATAGATCATATCTGTAAGAGTTTTTCGCATAGTATTTTTTTTTTGGCTTGTGACGTCATAGTACCAGTGTAGGCGCATGCGCGCGATTGTTATGAATTAGCTTTATGTAAGGTTATAAATAAGTGTAGCGTGCAAATTCGTTTAGCTAGAAGGTTGAGTTTGGTGTCATTTTAAAGAGCTTGAGAAGTATTACTAGGTCTCAAAGTGAGACAATACAAATATTTATCAGAATATAAGTAAAAGTCTGTATTAAATTGAAAATTTCTAACTCCGCATGTTTTTTGTTATAACATGCAGAGTTTTCTTTCGAATTGTGCGAAACTTACAGAATACTTGACAGAAGAAACATTGTATTCAAATTTGAATATTACGAGAAATATGAGCATTTGTAGTAAATAATGTTTTACTGCGCTTACGCGAAGTATAGTTCTATATACAGTCAACAGATGACGCCATCAAAAGCTACTCTAAATAAAACATAAGAAAAGCGCAGTTCGGATCCGCGCCTTAGATTTTTCGGGAAAACATCGGGATAAAATCTTAAAACAAGTTTTTCGTATTAATATGTAATTTAATTATCAATCTCTTTAATACAATAGTTACACTGAGTAGCGTAATGGTTACAGAATGGATAAATCACAAGTTTATCGCATGTAGCAAGGGTCTGTGGTAACTTGTGATTTATCTATTCTGTAACCATTATACTACTCTGTGTAAATATTGTATTAAGGAGATTGATAATTAAATGGCTTATTAATGCGAAACACTTGTTTTATGATTTTACCCCGACGTTTTCACGAAAAATCTACGGCGCGAACCCGAACTGCACATTTCTTATGTTTTTTTTTCATCGGATAAAGCAGCCCACTACCATTCCTCGAGTTTTGTTTGTAATTCTTTGGAGAACTATTGACCCTGTCTTGCATAGAATTCGGTTAGTTTGAATATTCTCTGGAATTTTGCATATTTTATATATTTATCGCCTGAAATTATTCTGGATATATTCTTTTATATACAATTAAGCAAAATTTCTTTTTTTTTGTGAAGAATTTTCACTCGTAGCAAGCATGAAAATTTAACTTTTTGCTCTTTCATTCTTGACTTTTTTCCATCAAAGAATATTATCCATGTATAAAATTTGATAGAACAGATCGATGACCAATCCTTTTTCAAAATCCGAAATAATGATCCAAGAAATTTGATAGAATAGATCATGGATTAATCCTTTTTCGAAATCCGAGAGATTATCCAATTACCTTTATTCTATCATACATTCAAAATAAAATTTAACTATCCAAATCTGAGTTGGGTGTTGATTTAAAATGATACCAAAAGTTTTAAACACAATTGCAGCGCGTATGCGATAAACTGAAAGTAAGGAAAATGAGAAAATAAATATCCTGATAGTATTTTGTCTGAGCCTAAAAATACAAAATCATAAAACATTAGCACATCCAAATTAGTTACTGTTTCATTTGAATATAAAAACATTTATGAAGCAACACGTATCTCTTTTTAATAAGATTGCTTTTCTTAAATTTACAGCAAACGATATCTTCCAAAAAACACAGAAGCGTGATAACATTTTGTCTCGCACTATATTTAGAGGATTGATTTTGATTCGACTTAAAAGAGGAGTTTCGGGGATTTTCAGCTACAAAGGCTATTATCCCCTATTCATTCCAAAGTTCTTTTCAATCCGTAATCAAAAAAGAAAGAAAAATTGCCATAAAAAAATGGTCTAGAACTATTACCGTTCTGAGTTGGTCGAGACAAAAAAAAATGGCGCCCTCCTAGAAGGGCTTCCGAATTCATCTCGACGCCATCTTGTTTACTATTTAGAGGAACTCTGTGTTTACTGTAGCATCTTAAGCCATTGAGTCATCACACTTTTAGTCGGTGGCATCTTACACCAACTGAAAATTTACCATCGACAAGTCTTAGCAAAATGCTATACTTCTACTGGCTTCTACTTGATAGAACCATATTTTCGGTTTATCTATCCAAAATGGAGGAATTTTTACTCTCACCTTATGTAACTAGGTTCCATCAGCTTTTCCATCTCCAATCGACATTTGTTTACAGGAACAGGTCACCAATATGTTTTCTTCTACTTATTTAAACATGAAAGAAGCAACATTAGCTTTTAGGAGGTTACGCTTAAAGGTTTCTCCTTGGGATTTGATGCGGTGGTAATAAACTAACATAGTTATCATCACTAGCTACTGCATCTATTTATTCAAGGTAACTTGTAAGACACGAACACCGCATACAGGAATGCATGTACTAACTGGCTCGTGCAGTAGTGAGGATATATTATGAAAAACTAAAGAAGTTAACTCATAGTAACAATGACAATTTTAATAAAGTAACAAAATAAAAGTAAAGGTAAAGTAAATGATATTTAAATTAAGATATTGACAACAGAAACATAACTGATAATAGTGCTAGAAGAGAAAGACGTCAGATAATGTCCGAGCCTTTATAGGACTCAATTCTTCTACTACGCATGAGCAAGACGGTTGACTGCGTATGCAGGAATACGCTGTTGCCACAAGCTTGTTTTGACATATTAAATAATAAGATGCGAATACTCCATTTAAACGTTTTATTCCTTTCTTTACGAGAAAAGTCTATTTATAAAGGAAAAATCAACAAAATTCAAATAACTACTTTTTCTACTGTTGCCACAAAAAATATAATATGATGAACAAAAGTAAATATGATAATAAATAAATGTCATATATAAAAGGAAAAGATATTCACAAACAAATGTTAAATGCTGCGTGAGCCATAATTCAGCTACTACACTCGCACAGGGTAAAATCTGTCAAAACTTACACAAATCCCGGATATTATGCATACGTACAACATGCTTGTACTATGCATTAATTGATAGAACGATTGTGTGCATGAAAATTGTAAAATAGAGGCGTTCTTTTTTCTCGCACTTCTTGAATGAAAAACTGAGATATCATGAAACATGACTCTGTCCTTTTGTAAATCCCCATTCCGATAACATAGACAGATGCTTTATCTCGAGTCATTACACATTTTTTTAAAAAACAGTGAGGGGATGGTGAAGCAACAAAGAATTCTCCTCTGGCTTCTGATAGAAACGCATCATTAAGTAGCAACCAGTGTATTTTTTAACGATAAAATGCGTGCGGAATTTTTTGAACCCTGTTTTTGAATTTGAGGAATACCACCATGCTTGGTGATTTAAAAATTTGATTCATGTAGAATGGAAACGAAAAAGAAACAATTTTATTAGGATTTACTTTATGGCTCTTTGAAAATACAACTGCCTTTGTAATCAACTTAAAAATTTTTATTCCAAACTTAAAATTCCCTCCATCAGTCGTAATATCTAATAGATGCGCATGCATTCTGCATCTAAAAGCTATTTTTAGCTAATTAGAGTTTGGACTTTTCTTACAGAATACTCATTTACGTTTGCATTAGGACTATTTTTATAATTACAAAGGAAAAATTATCAAAACCGGGTGAACATATTGTTGCAAAAGTGCAAAGTCGCTTTCCTGCTTCACTAGTCTTATGTTTGGGAGGAGAGTGGGGATGGCCGGGCCTCGACCTCTAACCTTGGCGACCATTTTGGCGACTTAGCGACAATTTTGGAGACCTTGGCGACAGATCGATGATTCCAGAAAATGCGACCCTTTTCTCGATATCTCTATTTGGAAAGAAAATACACTTCAATGTACGAGAAAACTCCATGCGACTTCACGGCCTGTCGGGAGAGTATATACGGGAAGCGCTTGGATCAGAGAGGAGAGTGTTGATCGACTGGAACGACTTTAGAGTTTGGTCTGCAGTGCGAGCTAGAAAGCTGATGAGTTGAGGGCTGTTGAAAGTGCTGTTATTGTCGTTATTAGTGATTTGCTGACTGTTTGTGTTGCTAAATTTCAAAGTGTTGAACTGTTATTACCTGTGAATTGTTGTCTGTTTAAGTTGCTAATCTGTGAAAGATCTATTATTTCCTGTTACCTGTGCTGCGTGTTTTCCTGCATATTTGTGAATAGACCTTCATTCTCCATTATCCTGCGTGTTGGACTTTTTACACCATATACCCACAGAACGATTTTAGTAACACTATCATTAATTTTATATCCTTGTAATATGTTACAATCATTTAACCCTTTGCGGACAGGTACGGCGTATAATGTGCGCCACAGCTTACCGATCTCGAAATTGAGGTGTAGGGAATCCACTTAACGAAGAGGATAGCGGCTAAATTGCAGACACAAATGTGTATATTATCCAACCATTCAAACCTCTAATCTTATTACACTATGAAAAATAAAGTTATATATAATTAAACAAACTCAGAGTTGTAAAAAATGGGATGGCGTATAAAGTGCGCCAACCTGATCTGAGTGTTCTAAAAAGTTACCTGTCCGCAAAGGGTTAAGGATAAAAATTATTGCGACTAACGAAGGTTTAATTTGCTCTGACTGTATTTTCTGTAAGAGATGCATCATTATACTTGTTTAGTTTTATAGGCATATTTTTTGAAGCAACATCAGATTTTTTGGAGGAATTTGTAATTCTGAACCTGGTCAGAAGACGAGGACGGCAGGTTTCAATCCACAGTCCAGGAAAGATTTTATCCAAAAACTCAGTCAACTTTTGAAATTGCACATGAGCGAAATTGGTAGAAAAGCGACATGGGTTTATGTGGAGTTTGCGGTACCCACTTACTTCGTTCCTCTTAGGATCGCCAACTCTTTGCCGCCAAGAACGGCGATGAGAGAACATTTGTTTTGGATGCGTCTAGATGTTTTTAACGAGTGACAAGCGCGCATGCCCACAAATTGATCTTCTCATCGGTGTTTTGCTTATCAGGCTATATTGCGCCACGTTTCGATTGGACTGTTTTGCTCAACTTTTCGATGTGATTGGTCGATAAATTCGAATTTGAATAAAACTTCGTTTGGAATTCTTCGGATTGAATATCGGTTCAGTACCGTGTATGTTATTCTGTGTGTTTCGTTTCTCAATGAATAAGCGAAGCTACGAGTATTCCACTATGCTGAAAGCGAAGCCGTTGATATTTTTTAAGTTAAAAAATTTGAAATGCCGCAGGAATTGCGTGCGGAAATTCTAGTTTTCGAATTTTAAAAAAAAAAAAGGTTCCTAGCATTTAATGAAAAAGCGAAGCTACTAGTTTCCTGCTATGCTGAAAGCGAAGCCGCTGATGTTTTTTCAAGTTAAAAAAATTGCCCGGTACACGCGTGAAATTCCTCAGGCATTAGGTGCGGAAATTTTAGTTTTCGGAATTTTTTTAAAAAACCTAGATTCCTAACATTCAATGACAAAGCGAAGCTACTAGTTTCCTGCTGTGCTGAAAGCGAAGCCGCTGGTGTTTTTTCAAGTTAAAAAAATTTCCCGGTAAACGCTTAAAATACCACAGGCATTGCGTGCTAAATCTCTCGTTTTCAGATGACGCATGCGCAAGAGAGCAATAAAAATCACACTGCACATCCAAAACAGTATTTGGTGAAGGCAAATGAAATTGCGCCAAGAAAAATTGGCAAGAAACAGGTGCGTACCGTAAATTCGACATTTACCGCCACGTGTTTAAGCGATTCCACCGAAGGTCCATCGTGTTCGTGAATCTGGTGCACATCTAATCTGCTCTCGCGAGTCAAACATTCTAATGTTTATGAGGAGTGGGGGGGATTGAAGGTGCTGGCTCAGATGTCGCCCGTCATCCGACCTTGGCTCCAAATGACGAGGTGCATCCAAAATGGCACTCTAGTAGCTTCAGTTCGTAACGTTAAACTTGCAAGTCAAATCTAACCAAATGCTTCTTATTAGAAAGAGTCACACAAAAAATCAAAATACTTAGACGATATAATAAGCATAACAATAAAGGGTAAAACGTTCCCACAATACTACTGTGACTATTTAGTGGAAAAAGCTTGTGAATTACTTCCATAATAAATTAACGTTATATATTCTTAGCTCTGACTCTTCTGGCGAGTTAGGTTTAACACAGACGCATCTGGATCTTGTGTCATAAAACTTATCGATAACTTTTAGGTGTAAAGTCAAGTTCAGTTATATTATCGTCCCGTTTCTGAAGCAACACGAAGTTTATTTTGGGACGGACTTCGTAATTTGGAAGCGCGGTCAGATGACGAGAACTACACTTGAGCTTGCATCATTCCCCAAGCTTCCTCACCCCACCAGTAAGGGCGTTTGACCCCCTACATATGATTTCGTCACCCCACCAGTAAGGGCGTTTGACCCCCTACATATGATTTCGCGTGAAACAGGACGTATCTTCAGTAGAATCGGGTTTCGAACCTGTAACCCTTCGGTCCCAAAGTCGAGACCTTAGCACTAGGCCACCGCGATCCAGGTGTAAAGTCAAACGAGTTTAAAAGTTTACGCCTACCTCGATTTCTTCTGGCTGGGAGCGTTGATGAGAACTAGGAATCCACTTTCTACATAATAATTATTGAAGAAATTACCATGCTCAAACAAGAGTAGGTCACCCTAACACTCACGATATATCATTGAGGGAGACGAACTCCCCTTTGGCTTATTTACACTCTCCTCCATACAAAAATAAACAAGTCGTTGCCACCTAAACTAAAACAAGATAATGGATATTTACAAAATAGTTTTAAAAAGATGTCTTAAAACACATCCATTCAAAAAAATTTAATTATATATGAAAATTGCCCTTTCAAAATTGTTCGAATGTCCATATGAATATATAATTTGTATTTCAATTCCAAGGCGTTATGAGGATACTTCTCTGAATTGGCGGAATGTTTTAGAGTCCAGTTACGTCACTCGATGACCCTCGCTGGAAAAGGATTCGCGACAAAACCCTCATACTTAGTTCCGACAATCATAGATCGTACATTGACCGTTAGTTTTTCGCTTTCAGTCAATTCTGTGACTAAAAATTACGCAGTTCAGTGGAATTATTTTCTGGCACTAAACCATTTTCATTTCTTTAGCTACGAAGTGTGTCATACACTGGCGACTTGAGGATAGAAGGATCTGGAATTCGAGATTCGATTCCACTCTAAGATTATGTATGTGCATGTTTAACGCAGATCTTAAAAACAATCAACAGAAAAATAGAATAAATTTAAAAAAGAATCTTAATCAAATAGTTCTTAGCCCTTGAAAAAGTGGACTAGAATGGATTCCTTGTTTGTTTTTGGTTATATTCGATTAACTCTGGGTTTATTTTTTTGGGGCGGGGCCTTCTTTGTATGATCTTGATTTCTATTGTTCTCTGTTTTTTGTTTTGCTGCTGCAATTGCGCACTAATTAAACATTGTGTTCATTTTTTCCTCTATAAATTGTATTGTTTATAAATATAAATAATTTTAGTTTTTTTATGTTGTTCTAGTATAATTTTTTAGTTAAAATGCTTTTTAAAATTTATTCTATTTTTTCTATTGATTGATTTTAAGCTCTAAACTATGGACACATGGTAAGTTTTTTATTTATGAAGGCTATTTTAATATACCCATTAGTGTTTTGATGTGTGTGTTTTTTCTTTCTTTTGAAAATACGCTTTTTGATGTTCAGATCTCCATTGTCCTTCGTTTGGGAAAATTTCGGGCTATGAGAATCTATGTTTGGCGTAATGCTAGCTTCTTACAGAAAAATTTCCCAATTATTATTTTGAATCCATTTCAAATAGTTCTTAGCCCTTGAAAAAGTGGATGTAAATGGATTCCTTGTTTGTTTTGGGTTATTTTCGTTTTACTCAGAGTTTATTTTATTTATTTATTTATTTATTTTGCTTTCTTTTATATGATCTTGATTTCCATTTAATGCAGATTAAATTTAACTGCGGGTCAGACGATTTTACGTTATTCGGCCATGGTTTAAGTAAGTGCCAACTACCTCTTGAGTAACTTAAAAATGAAACATCAGTGCAAAGTTTAGGTTTAGTAGAAAGGTATGTTCGAGACGTATGCTTGCTATAAAGCCACTTTGCCTCTAATTGAGAACAAAAAATTTGAGAAGTAATTCTCGAATTGAGGACGGACATGAGAGTCGGCCAAACCGCTCACTCTCACGACCAGAGACATCAGTGCAATAAGCCAGCATTTTCATCCAATAATATTCTCTGTTCGAGTACATTTTAAATGCAGAAATAAAGAACGCAGTATTAACCTATAACACATTGCAGAAATTTACTTCGTAGCAGTTAATGGTAAGGTGACCAACCTTTCTTTAATAAAAAGGGGGACGCAAATAAATCGAAGAAAGATAATATCGTGAATAAAAGGAATATTTTATGGATTGCAACAATAACACAGAATATATTATAATATGTAAGTTTTCCAGGTTTCCGCAGCCACAGGAATCGCGTAAGAAATTAAATACAGTGGAATCTCCCTATAACGAAATCGCTTGGTTCCAGTTGAAAAATTCGCTATAGAGAAAATTTCGTTATAAGGAGATTAGAGATTTTTGCAGTTATTTAAGTAAATGTTACAAACCTTTTAGTATGTGCGATAAGTTCAAAAATATTTAATTATGACTTTCAATTAAAAATGAAGTAATATTTATTATAAATTTGTTAAAATTATACTAATTTTTATTGTACAAATAAAATGCTCAAAAGTGAAGACAATTCAGTAATTTAGAGAATAATATGTACTAGTACGGATAAAAATGAAATGCGTATTGTCACATCCATTTCCTGTTTCCACCCCCGCTCCATCCCGATTCTTAGAATCTTGACCCATAGAAATGTTGCTCCTTCTGTAGAAACCCAGGTCCCCACAACTGCATTACCCTTCACATAGCATTCTATTATGTGTTATCGCTGGGACGAACAATGCGAGTGGTTCCAGAAACAGGCACGTGTGAGCGATTTGTTTGCACAGAAATTAGCAACTTTCTTCAAAAATGACAAAAATCGAAAAGATAAAGCTCTGAAAAAATTCGTTATAGGGAGACAACCACTTTGTTATATGGAGAATATTTTGAATGTAATTTAACATTCCGATTAAAAATTTCGTTATAGGGAGAGAAATTCATGTAGGAACTTCGGATAGCGATTTTCATTCCAAACCATACAGCCAAACCCCAGAAAAATCGCTATCCACTTCTGCCTAAACTGATTAGGCTAACCGGGTTTGTATTGTAATTTTCTCTTCTGGGTTGTCGGCTGGAAAGGATCTCAGAAGCCCTGATATCAGGAAATCTATACTGAATGAAAATTCTTCCTTCGATGTCGGCAAAACAGATGCGCTTGAATGACAGAGGGACCGCCTCCTTACAACCGCAGACAGCTCAAACACGTCCACTCCAGGAACACCCATTGCCTGTTTTCCGGGATTAACCTTCGACCCTTCCAAGAAAATGATTGCTAGCCCACCTCCACAGGCAGAACAAGGAAAATGAAAATCCCCCGATAAATAATCTAGAATAATGGGGTCAATTCATGCTCGCATGTCAAACATAAAATGACCGCTGCCGTTTCAAATTTTGAACCCATTGCATTTCGAATGGCTGCTTAAAAGTTTGTACAAAATACTTCATTTACAGGAATCACGACCGACATCTATAGAATCGTTTTCATCTATAGAAGAAGACATAATGACCAGCAAGTATGAGTATAAATAATTTTTAAAAAATCTCTGTATCTGGGAAAGATGATGAATTGAAATCAATCATAATAAAAACAGTTTTCTAAAACATTCTTTTATTAACTCTCTGGACCAGGCTAGAGTAAGAGTTCCAGTACCTCAAAACCTGGAGTACATTTTTTCACGAAAACGGAATGGAATCCTCCCTTTCTTTAGAGAAATTCCAGGAGGACGACAACCAAGTTTGGGCGATCAATTGCCAACAAAGAAAGGAACCACTTTTCTCCCGTAAAATGCACTGAGGCGCCCGAAACCGCCCGAGTCCGGCCTCTGTCGAATGGGGCGGTTTGAGGCGGAATAGGGCTCACAGGGTTAACCCTCTGATTGCATATCCCGCGATTTATGCGGGTTGGAAGTTCGTCTGTTTTCTGCTGCATCCTGCGATTTTCGCAAGCTAATGGGTTTACTTGGTACTTTTAAATCGTTGAATCATATTATACTAATAAAGCCCTGCATGTTAATAACAATTCGCTTGGTTCAATGTTATTTCAACATGTTTTAAAACATTGCATCCAAATAGTAATTCAAAAAAATTATGCAATCAGAGTGTTAAGATACTAAAAAGTAGAATTTTTTATCTCAGTTATCATTTTTATTTATTTATTTTACTTTTTAGTCTTTAATTTATAATTCGGTCTTATAATTATTATGGAATCACTTTTTCTCAAATTCAATATTGGGTGGCGCCAAAAGTTTTGAATCAAA
>BGPR01005237.1:68983-97066 GCA_013235015.1 Araneus ventricosus | reverse complement strand
TGGTCGGTATATTTTCTTTCCAATTATCATGGAAATGACACATGCATAGTACAAAGAAGACTCAAACATGGTACCAAAACTGATGTGACAGTGCCCATTGTTCTGAAAGACTACAATGAACACATGGGTGGCATTGATAAAACTGACATGTTGCGTTCACTGTACGACAAGGACAAGAAATGCAAAAAATGGTGGCACAGGCTTTTTGTGCAATGCTAGAAATGGCGTATGTCAATTCATATATAGTATATAAGGAGATTCGAGAAAACATGCCATCCTTGGTGGACCCGTCACTTAGCTCAGATTTCTATTTATCACACACTCAGGCAAGTTAATTAAATAACTTCACAAAATACACTTAAGGTGGACTGTAGACACTCATTTATTTCTCATTGCGAGAGCCGAAAAATATCACAACACTCTCGGCGGCTGCTCGCAGAACACTAAATTAACACGTGACCAGTCGGGAGCGCGCATGCGCCAACACTTGGAATATAGGCTTTGCATAACCAAAGGACTGCTAGAAAATCGGAACGAAACGGGAGACCCAAATTTAATGGGAATGAGCAAATTTTCTGTGCGAAAAAGAGGAAGAAAGGGAACTTGTCTGTTTCTAAAGCTATTCGCTTAGAAAATAGGGGATGCCACTGGCCAACTTTTGTTTCGAATCAGGGTCGTTGTGAATTTTGAGCCATAAAAACATTCAGTCGAAACATCACTCAAAATGCACAACATGTAATATAATTTGGTGTGTAAATGAAAAAAAAATAGTTTCTTTGAATAACATCAAATGTAAATTTATGTGTAAAACCTGTTTTTATGTGTAAACAAAAGTACGTTAATTTAAACGTTTTTTTGTACTCTAAAATATTAATGTTTTCTGGTTATTTAGCATTTTTAAGAGTTTAAACTGTATTAAAAATGCCATATGGGTTTTTTTGGTATTATGAGAATATTTTAGACTTAGTGTACTGACTGTACTTTAATGTACCACTTCAATTAGTTACCTGTAACGAATTAAATTTCCCGAGGTTGAGAATTTTAGTTATGTATATCCCTTAATTTTCAAATGTAGTTACTCAAAAAACAAATATTACATGAAAAAAATTGCAGCACATCATAAAGCAATAGATAAAGGGTTAACGGTCGGCGGGTATAAGTACAAAGCAAAAATTATACAAACATTCATTAAATAAAATCAGTCTAATCATAACAAATACAATAAAACACATAGTACGCAAATACAATAAAACGTTGAATTCATTCGTAACTATCACATATTATTTCTTTACACTTAAATATACACAAGTATTGGAATCTGAATTACTGCATTATAAATAAATATGCATTTCGAATAAAAATAAATGCTCTTGAAATGTAAATGGATTTTTTCTCAAGTCAATACATGGCGAATAATGAGAAAAAACATAGAGCAAAACATCAATTCGGAGCAAGGATGTTCTTCAACTGATATTTAATTTCTCACGATACATCGGGCAAAAATTTGCATAATTGGAAAGTAAAACTGTAATTCAGCATCTGGTTTAGACATCTGAATAGCTTTAGTTGAGAAAAAAAGGAAATAAATAAACCTCTTAAATGAAACATAAAGGCTACCAAGAATCTTTCAGAAATCCTAAATGAAGCGTTTCCCATCAAATATTATTAAAAAGTTCGTGACATACAGAAATTATTCATTACATACCTTTTCTGAAGATAAGGTTAAAAAATTTGAAGATCCTCCAAGGAAATTTTCTTTTGAATCCTTCAGAAGTTCCGAATTTTACAAATGGCGCACACGGATGCTTTCTGAAATGAATTATTTGTAAGAAACATTGTTCGGTATTTACATTGTTGAAACTCGAGAAAAGTAACAATGTTATGCTTTATTGCATTGAAGTTTTATTGTCAATAACTATAACAATGTTTTCCATTGTTATAGTTTTTTCTTCGTCTAATTCTGCAACGGGGGTTGGCTGTAAATCTTAATTTAATAAAAGCGAAGCAATTTTATATCTTGGGTACGAAAAAAAAGAAATTGCAATACTCTTAGCGAACATTTGATTTCTATCTATGCCACCAATAGAATTTTGGATCTAAATCACGTTCATTTACGTCAATATAAATTTCACTATTCCAAGTAAAAGACGATTCCAAACTCTAATTATGCAAAATAATAAACACTCTCAAACAATTTTTTTTTCATTTCATTAGCGAATGCTCTAAATTATTTCAATATTTAAAAAACAAACAGTGCTTTATTTATATTAACGTCCCATTTTGAAGCAACCAATGGATATTTTTAGACGGATCTCGTCATTTTGAACCACTGTCAGATGAAGAGCTGGCACCCTCCTCTCCAAACTTCTGCACCACACCAACGAGAAAACGTTTTGAATCCCTACGTATGATTTATCGTGAAACAGGCCCAATACACGATGGATCTTCAGTGGAATCGGGTTTTAAACCTGGAACTTTCCGGCTCCGAGGTTGGCACCTTACCACACGGACACCACCACCATTAAAACACATTGGATGGCATATTTAGGTAACACACATCATAAAAAATGCATTTAAAGTAGATTCGAACCTCCAGTTGGTAACATTGTAGCATCCGTCTGTCTTTATTTATTTTTTTAAAAATTAACCATGGACGAGTTTTCTCTTTTGTTTATTTGCGGTAAAGTAGGACTTCCGACTTACCCCTCAACTTCCGGTGATAATGTTAAGTCAATGGGAATCCTCAAACTTTCATCACCCTGGTTGAAGATTTTAATTAATGTTTAAAGTGGAGTTTTTAATTTTATGGCTTAAGGATACTTTGAACATATTAAATTTCATATTCCCATTGTTATATCGCTCCATGTTTACTTAAGGCTGCGGTGGCCTAGTGGTAAGGTCTCGACCTCGGGACCGGAGGTCCCAGGCTCGAAACCCGATTCCACTCAAGATCCGCGGTGTTATGGGTCTGTTACACTCTAAATCATAGGTAGTGTCCAAACGTCCTCCCGTTGGTGTGACGCGGAAGTTTGGAGAGGAGGGTGTCAGCTCAGGTGTCGTCCTCTGCATATGACCGCGGTTCAAAATGAGGAGGTCCGTCCCTAAATAACCCTCGTGTTGCTTCAAAACGGACGTTAATATGAACTAACATCGAGGTTTACTTAAAACAAGAACCCAATTTTGAGGAAAGGTTGCCATAATTATTCTTTATCATTCTTTTCGTGGCTCTGTGTACTCTGTACAGAACTGATTCGAACTCGGCGCCTGATATGGAATCCAATTGCAATTGGCGATCGGTTAAATTGGAGGGTTATTGGAAAGCGGAAGTGAACATACACCACAGAAGTTCTGTAAAACCAATACAAACAAATCAGAAAACTCGTCCATTCATTATAAGAATAATAATGAACACACACAATTTTTTTAAATCGTGTAACGCGCGTGCACTATCTAAAATAAATACAATGCATTGCTTTAAAATAGATTTTGAAAATATTGTGGTGGATACGGTTGTGATTCGATTACGTGAATACAATGTGTTAACTTCAAGTTACATTGCGCTGAGTGTGACGTCACTTAGAAGGCGCTGTCTTCGATCTGTTAATAAGAGGCTCAAACATTCTTCCTCTCTCTCCCGCGGCATTAGCACGTCACCACGCTCGCGTAGGTGCGGTGTGAAGTAGTGTTCCTTAACCGTTTGCGGACAGGCTCGGCGTATAATGTGCACAACAGTTCACCGATGCCGAGATTGAGTTGTAGTAAGTGGATAGCGGCTAAAATTCGGACCCAAATGTGTATATTATCCATCCATTCAAACCCGTAATCTTATTGAACTATGAAAATAAAGTTTTACATCAGTAAATAAGCTCAGAGCTGTAAAAAATGGGATGGCGTATATAGTGCGCCAACCTGATCTGAGTGTTCTAAAACGTTACCTGTATGCAAAGGGTTAAACATCGATACTTGAGCTATCGATAGTACAACCGATAGTTTTCCCCAAACTATCGATAATATCGATTTTCACAATACTATCGATAGTATGAACGGAGAGAAAAATATCAATACTATCGATAGTACTGTGTCTTTCAGTCACAAATCTTTCTCTAATTTCACCACTTTTCTTTCGCCAAAGCATTTAATATTGTCGAACGGTTATAAAGTAGCTAACGTTTCATTTTTACTTAAATTCTGACATCAAATTAAATTTCTTTCAATTAAAATAAACTTTTTTAGGCCGGTGGCAACTCCTAACTCCATAATATAATCTCTTGTCTGACCTCATCCCTCTTACTCGTCTAACAGCTCCATAGAATTAACATGGCGAACTAATCAATTTTATAAATCAAAACCCATTAGATAGAGGATCACCAATTTTGGCACGCAGGTACCCTCATATCTAATTAACAACCCCTATTATTCTTTAATTTTAATTATATTTCTCTCCCTCTTTTCTCCCCCCTTTTCTTTCCAATTTAAGGAGTCAATAATTCTTCCATAGACTTAACATAGCAACTTAATATTTTTATAATACAAAACTTATAAGCCCTAGGGTCTTCATATTTGGCAACAAGGTCCATCTAATTACTCTAAACACCCATAATTAATTTCAACTTTTAATTATATTTCATTCTCATTTTATTCAAAACATTCTTAATTGTGCGCACATTCTATTTTTATGTACACAAGTGTCCCATAGACTTAGCATGGGCGCTCCCTAACCCTCTAACCTCTCTGCTTTTTGTCCTAAGGCAACAAGGTAGTCTCCCCCCATTTTAGTAAACATCTGTTCCCTTTCTTGCACCCCAATACCCATTCCCCATTACTGTGGGACCAGGACTGGTGTAAAAGGGATCCATGCTAAAAATCCGTATTTTTCAACATAATAAGTTTCATGGCTCCTACTTCATGTTCTCTCTTTCCCTTCGGGTGAGGTCGGGCCGAGGTCCGGTGATGGACTACTAGGACTCCGGCTTCAGTACTCGAAGCTTTGCAGCGGCTGTCATTCAGAATGAATTTTTCTTTAAAAAAGTTAAATTTCAACTTTTAATTAACTTTTAAAATGAACTTTTTTAATTCTTTAAGTAAGCAGATCAAAATAAATTTTTCTCTTCAAGATATGATTAATAACTTTATATGATTGTTATATATGATTATATAGTCTCAATCTATATATGATTTTATAGTCTCAATCTAAAAATGATTATATAGTCTCAATATATGATTATATAGACTTTAAATGATTGTTAAGTCTCAATAATATTAAAAATTTTCAATAATATTTCACATAAAAAATATTCAGAAGATAATGTGTCCCCTTAAAATATTCAGTCGGAACCTCACTCAAAATGCATAACATTTAATATATTTTTGTGTGTAAATGAAAAAAAATTGTTTCTTTCAATACCGTCAAATGTAAATTTATGTGTAAAACATGTTTTCATGTGTAAACAAAAGTAAGTAAATTTAAAAGCTTTTTCATGTATTGTAAAATATTAATATTGTCTGGTTATTTAGCATTTTCAAGAGTTTAAACATTGTTAAAAATGCAATATGGTTTTTTTTTGTATTATGAGAATATTTTAGACATAGTGTACTGATGGTACTTTAAAGTAACACTTCAATTAATTAACTGTAACGAATTAAATTTATCGAGGTTGAGTATTTTAGCTATGTATATCCCTTAATTTTCAAATGTAGTCACTCATAGAACAAATATTGCATGAATAAAATTGCAGCACATCATAATGCAGTAGATAAAAAGTTAACGGCCAGCGGGTATGAGTACAAAGAAAAAATTATACAAACATTCATGAAATAAAATCAGTATAATCATAACAAATACAATAAAGCACATAATACACAAATACAAAAAAAACGTTGAATTCATTCGTAACTATATTATATTATTTCTTTACACTTAAAGATACACATGTATTGGAATCTGAATTACTGCATTATAAATAAATATGCATTTCGAATCAAATTAAATGCTCTTCAAATATAAATGGATCATTTCTCAATTCAATACATGGCGAATAATGAGAAAAATATTAGAGCAAAACATCAGTTCGGAGCAAGGATGTTCTTCAACTGATATTTAATTTCTCGCGATGCATTGGGTAAAAATTTGCATAACTGGAAAGTAAAACTGTAATTCAGCGTCTGGTTTAGACATCTTAATAGCTTTAGTTGAGAAAAAAAGGGAATAAATAAACCTCTTAAATGAAACATAAAGGTTACCAAGAAACTTTCAGAAATCCTAAAAGCTAAATCCTGAAGCTTTTCCCATCAAATATTATTAAAAAGTTCGTGACATACAGAAATTATTCATTACATACCTTTTCTGAAGATAAGGTTAAAAAATTTGAAGATCCTCCAAGGAAATTTTCTTTTGAATCCTTCAGAAGTTCCGAATTTTACAAATGGCGCACACGGATGCTCTCCGAAATGAATTATTTGTAAGAAACATTGTTCGGTATTTACATTGTTGAAACTCGAGAAAGGTAACAATGTTATGCTTTATTGCATTGAACTTCTATTGTTAATAACTATAACAATGTTTTCCCACTGTTATAGTTTTTTTTCGTCTAATTCTGCAACAGGGGTTGGCTGTAAAGATTAAATTAATCAAAGCGAAGCAATTTTATATCTTGGGTACGAAAAAAAAGAAATTGCAATACTCTTAGCGAACATTTGATTTCTATCTATGCCACCAATAGAATTTTGTATGTAAATCACGTTCATTTACGTCAATATAAATTTCACTATTCCAAGTACAAGACGATTCCCAAACTGTAATTATGCAAAATAATAAACACCCTCTAATATTTTTTTCCCATTTCATTATCGAATGTTCTAAATTATTTCAATATTTGAAAAATAAACAGTGTTTTAGTTATATTAACGTCCCTTTTTGAAGCAACCGAGGGATATTTTAAGACGGACCTCGTCATTTTGAACCGCGGTCAGATGAAGAGCTGGCACCTTCCTCTCCTTACTTCTGCACCACACCAACGAGAAAACGTTTTGACTCCCTACGTATGATTTAACGTGAAACAGGCCCAATACACGATGGATCTTCAGTGAAATCAGGTTTCAAACCTGAACGTTTCGGCTCCGAGGTTGACACCATACCACACGGCCACCACGACCACTAAAATACATTGGATGGCATATTTAGGTAACACACATCATAACAAATGCATTTAAAGTAGATTCGAACCTCCAGTTGGTAACATTGCATCATCCGTCTGTCTTTATTCTATTTTTTTAAAATTAACTATGGACGAATTTTCTGTTTCATTTATTTGCGGTAAAGTAGGACTTCCGACTTACCCCTCAACTTCCAGTGATAATGTTAAGTCAATGGGAATCTTCAAACTTTCATCACCCTGGTTGAAGATATTAATTAATGTTTAAAGTGGAGTTTATAATTTTATGGCTTAAAGATACTTTGAAAATATTAAGTTTCATGTTCCTATTGTTGTAGCTCTCCATGTTTTCTTAAGTCAGCGGTGGCCTAGTGGTAAGGTCTCGACCTCGTGACCGGAGGGTCCCAGGTTCGAAACTCGATTCCACCGAAGATCCGCCGTGTATGGGGCCTGTTACATGCTAAATCATACGTAGTGTCCAAACGTCCTCCCGTTTGCATGGCGCAAAAATACCTACACTGACCCGGCCAACCCAAGAAATGTGTAAGGCCGGTAGAGGATCAGCGGGGGAGTCCCTCCACCAGCATGTGGAGGACGGGGTTTATTGGGTACAATAAGATGATACAGGCATTGCCCGAACAGGGGCAGTAATTTTAAATACAAGAGAGCTGGGAGTGTAAACATGGTTCGACCCACCTCGGTGGGGGGAAAATAGCTTGATTTACTGCGCGGGCAAGCAAGGAACAGTAAAAATAGATAAATATTGGAAAAGAAACAAACAAAAAAAAATAAGCACAGAAAAAGCAGTAAAAATCAGGTATATAAAAAAGTCAAATATTTTTTTTTTTGAAACCCCATAGTATAGAAACAAAACACACACAAACAATATGACACACAAATAAAAACTGTACCAAACATAGAATTAAAAATACATAAATTAATAATAATAATAATTGCTTCTGAGATAGAGAGGAATAAATTCCGTTAGTCAACGGTAATGCACGTCCCGCGTATAAGGGAATATCAAATTCTCAATTATAGAATGTTTTTTGAGTAAAACTGCGCAAGTTAAAAATTTCTTTATGTCCAATATAGGATAAAAACAGCCAATGGGAGAGGAAAAGGAATGAAATTTTGCAGTCTAAAAATAAAAACAAGGTCAAAAAGTAGAATGCATAGCCCCATCCCCCCCAAAAAAATCTAAACAACGTTAGGGCATTGACAACGTGGCAACAGGTTTCCAGAACTGCGGAGAGACTCGGGAATTGGAACAGTCATCTATTGTCGGGGCCAATGGACCAATAGCTGCCATAGGGCGCCGAGGGAATCCCACACCAAGGAACCGACAGGGTACAATAAGTTAAAAAAAACACGCATAAACAAGTGGAGAGCGCTATAAACCTATAGAACTGACATTCAGTGAAAAATTAAATAAAAAATAAAAAGTATTTCTTAGAAAGCTCAACTCATGTAAATAATAAAAAAAAGAAAGACTCAGCAGGCGGGAGGTGAAGAGCTCAGAAAGCTGAACTGTAGAAAGTGTGAAATAAAAACCAATCCTGAGAGGAGATGTGAAGTGAAAAGTACCTGGCAAACTGGTAAAAGATAAAAAGAGTAAGAACAGTCTTTCTATATGATAAGATAGGAGTAACACGGACCCTCAAGACATCATTGGAGTCGGTTATTATGGTCTCTCTCCTGGGTCAGTGTATCGCAAATGTTCCTGCTGGTCCTGGAAGCGCCTTCCATTTTGGTGACAGCCTGTTTATTTGTTAAGAGATTGTTAAACCACACTTTCTTGTGCTCATCTGCGGGTTCAATTAGATGGAACTCTTCGTTGGTGTGGAGCGGAAGTTTGGAAAGGAGGGTGCCAGCTCAGGTGTCGTCCTCTTCATATGACCGCGGTTCAAAATGACGAGGTCCGTCCCTAAATAGCCCTCGTGTTGCGTCAAAACGGACGTTAATATAAATTAACCTCGAGGTTTACTTAAAACAAGAACCCAATTTTGTGGGAAGGTTGCCATAATTATTTTTTATCATTCGTTTCGTGTTTCTGTGTACTCTATAAAGAACTGATTCGAACTCGGCGCTTGATATGGAATCCAATTGTAATTGGCGATCGCTTAAATTGGAGGGTTATTGGAAAGCGGAAACGAACATACACCACAGAATTTCTGTAAAGCCATACAAAAAAATGAGAAAACTTGTCTATTAATTATAAGAATGATAATGAACACACTCAATTTTTTAAAAATCGTGTAACGCGCGTGCACTAACTAAAATAAATAAAATGCATTGCTGTAAAATAGATTTTGAAAATATTGTGGTGGATACGGTTGTGATTCGATTACGTGAATACAATTTGTTAACTAAAACTTACATTGCGCCGGGTGTGACGTCACTTAGGGGGCGCTGTCTTCGATCTGGTAATAAGTGGCTCAAACATTCTTCCCCTCTCTCCCGCGGCTGTAGCACGTCACCACGCTCACCTTGGTGCGGTGTGAAGTAGTGTTCCTTAACCGTTTGCAGACAGGCACGGCGTATAATGTGCGCCACAGTTCACCGATCTCGAGATTGAGGTGTAGGAAATCCAGTTAACGAAGAGGATGGCGGCTAAAATTCGAACCCAAATGTGTATATTATCCATCCATTCAAACCCGTCATCTTATTGAACTATGAAAAATAAAGTTTTACATAAGTAAATAAGCTAAGAGCTGTAATAAATGGGATAGCGTATAAAGTGCGCCAACCTGATCTGAGTGTTCTAAAACATTACCTGTACGCAAAGGGTTAAACATCGATAGTTCAGCTATCGATAGTGCAACCGATAGTTTTCCCCAAACTATCGATAATATCGATTTTCACAATACTATCGATAGTATAAACGGAGAGAAAAATATCAATACTATCGATAGTGTTGTGTCTTCCAGTCACAAATCTTTCTCTAATTTCACCACTTTTCTTTCGCCAAAGCATTTAATATTGTCAAGCCGTTATAAAGTAGCTAATGTTTCATTTTTACTTGAATTCTGGCATCAAATTAAATTTCTTTCAATTAAAATAAACTTTTTTAGGCCGGTGGCAACTCCTAAATCCGTAATATAACCTCTTGTCTTACCTCACCCCTCTTACTCATCTAACAGCTCCATAGAATTAACATGGCGAATTAATTAATTTTATAAATCAAAAGCCATTAGCCAGGGGGTCACCAATTTTAACACGCAGGTACCCTCCTATCTAATTAACAACCCTATTATTCTTTAATATTAATTATATTTCTTTCCCTCTTTTCTCCCTCCCCCCCATTTCTTTCCAATTTAAGGAGTCGATGATTCTCCCAGAGACTTAACATAGCAACTTAATAATTTTATAATTCAAAACCTATAAGCCCTAGGGCCTCCAAATTTGGCAACAAGGTCCATTTAATTACTCTAAACACTCATAATTATATAATTTCAACTTTTAATTATATTTCATTCTCCTTTTATTCAAAACATTCTTAACTGTCCGCATATTCTATTTTTATGTACACAATCCCTAACCCTCTAACCTCTCTGGTTTTTTGCCCTAGGGCAACAAGGTAGTCTTCCCCCATTTTATTAAATATCTGTTCCCTTCCTTGCGCCCCAGTCCCCCTTCCCCATTACTGTGGGACCAGGTCTGGTGTAAAAGGGATCCATGCCAAAAATCCTTATTTTTCAACATAATAAGTTTCATGGCTCCTACTTCATGTTCTCTCTTTCCCTTTTTTTCAACGCTCTGCATGGTGTATGCGGGGTGGGGATTGCGAGGGGGTGACTGCCCTGGCCTTCTCTAGTTTCATAAAAGCATCGTTCTCTGAACAAATTTTCCAATTCTGAACTCTACTTCACTGTGACTAATATATCTCCGGGTAAGATGTCAAGAAACAGAAGAAAACCAAAAACGGAAAGGTGGACAGGTAGCCTTGGCTAGCCGTCTTCAACAAAAAACAATACGCTCCGTTGGTTTGACTAGGTTCTAACTGACATTTTCGCCGAAATTGAGATTATGAGTTTATACTATTATACTAAGTTAGATCTATACAATGAACTGACTCTAGTTGAATTCTAGTGGTAAATAAACGCACTACTAGTGCGTCATGATTCTATCAGTGCAGACGATATTTATACTTTTCAGTTTGACAAAGTTCTAACTGCGTTTTTGCCGTGAGAAGGTTTTATCTGGTTTTATTTTGACCACTAATCAGCTGTATCATTAGTCTAGCAGGCTATGAATGTTGTTTGAGCACTAACGAGGATTTTCATTCAGTACAAAAGTTTTATGCACTGTTTTAAATAGAACAAAGTAAATTCATTGACGTAGCAACATGGAAAATAAGTTGGGCTATCTAGAAAGTTTGCCTGATTTATACAGCGACACAAGCAATCAAATTGATTTCGTCCATTCCACATCAAGCGAGAGCAGCGATGACAGTTTCATGCAGAGTTTGAGGTAAGTCGCTTTATTGTAATATTTAATTATTTTGTAATGCGGTATTTGTAAGGAGAATAATATTTACGCATATTATATTGCATACATTATAATATAAAGCTACACTGTTAGCGTACTATTTCTGACCCCCCCCCTTTATTACCAGATAAACTTTTTTTCTTTTTTGGTAACGGTAGGAAGAAGAAAAGGCGTTTAACTCTTAAAGAAGTGCATCACCCAAGCCAAATGAGCCGAATCAAACTAATATAAATTATAATGAAACTTAAGCCGGAATCGAAGACAAATTGATGTTCCAAACACAGATATTAATGAGTAAGTTAATATTTGTGATAGTTATATTTATTTACAAATTTGTATTGTTGTAAATGGTTGATGTGCCGCCTGGAATAGCCTATGCCTATGGCTTTTAAGAGAAAAAATGAATAAAAGAGAAACAAAATAAAAAATAAAATTTCATAAAGGTAAAGTTACTCTGGCCACTATAGTTTTAATTTATAATTTAAGTTTATTTTCTTTGTTAAATATTTGACCATAATATGGTGTTCGTTTTTATTATTCTTTTCATCTCAAAAGGGGAACTTTTTTTGACTTAAGAACAAAATCCCTTTTGGATTATATAATACGTGCCCAACCAAACAAACAAAAGATTTGTTTCAAACTCGATATTAATGATTTTTTAAAATTATTTTTTGTATTTAAGAACGTGACGAAACCCCAAAGAAAGCTAGGAAAACTGTGGCTAATCCTATGAAATGGAAGTGTAATGCAAGGAAAATAGCTAACCAAACAGGCAAATCTTACATAAACAAAAGGGGAAAAAATGTGCCAGAAAGAAGAGTGAAAACATTGAAAAACTGTAATTTGCAATGTAAATTTAAGTATGGGGAAACTATTTCAGACACAGAGCGCTCAGATATTCGTGATTCATATTATTCCTTAGGCACAGCTACAGAAAAAAGACAATTTTGTATAAGGCGTATGGTGCGTTATTTTAATGTTGAAATCAGAAATAAGAAAGTGAAGATGGCTCCGACAACGTGCAATTAAATGTTACATGACATGGTCCGGGACATTTATGTAGGCAATGAACAGAACATGTGAAGGCCACAAAAAGAACATGAGTTAAATATCTATCACAATCTGAAGTTCAAAATTACATTGTTAAGAGAATCATGAATATAAAATTATGCATAAGAGATTCAATTGAAATTATATTCCCGTTGAACAAGCTGGTCGCCGAAGGCGGATAGTGTATACTAAAATATTAATTATATTTTGTGCAAGGGTTGACACATTTTTCATAAATAACTGTATACCAATTAAATTTCAAAAAAGAATAGTGTTTTTTTCCTATAAATTCAACGTGTAATAAGTTTTCTAAATATCTTCTTGAATCACCAAAAGAGAAGTAAGTATTCTATTTATTGTATTCAGCCCAGACCAATTCTTTCAAAGATATCTTTTTGACTTGTTGAAATTTTCTAAGAAATAAATAATAGGGGAGAGACTCCGAATTTGAACCGGGCGACGCACAGTGTGTTATTTTCGTAATCTAGAGGGACGAAAGTCAATTTTCTTACTTTTCTACGCAGGTGAAATTTTTGTTTATTTGCAAAGGGAATAAACCATATTTTCTGTAACTAATGTTTATATTTCAAGAAACCGCGCCAAACAATAGAAAAATGAGTCGGACAGACCGACCACCTGCGCTCTGCCTGTTAAGTGTTCTAAGAGTTTGCTTCAATCATTGGAGTTTGCTCTATAAATATGCTTTGTTTTTGTGTGCTAGTGGTGGTTGCGTGCTGATATTATTTTTGTACAAGTATCAAGGTTAGTTTACGTAAAAATTTTCTTTAATATATGTTTTTATTTAATCATGAGCACCATAAGAATTGATCGCACTTTTTCCGAGGGAGAAAAACGAATAAGTCAGTTCGAACTTGAGTTTTATTATATCATATCGCATTATACCAGTGTGTAATTGCGTTTTCCTGAAAGAATTACTTGTAAACTATTGGATATATTTAAGTTATCTTGCATATATTTGCGGAACTCGTACAAATTGTAATTCATTACAGATGACTACTCAAATTTTGCGCCGAAATTTTTTCGACGTTTGGTTTGCTAACGCGAAAGAATCAAGAACGGAGGCTTTGCTAAGTTATATATTACACGAATTTGGTGCCCGTCTCTTTCAGACGACAGTTAAAAAGTTAAAATCAGAAGTTTAAGCCAAAAAATTGAACAAAAATGGTTGAAGTCGGGCAGAAAAAGGGATGACTTCCTAAAAACAAATTCTTTGTGGTTAGATGAATGTATATCATTTCCTGATGTTTCCACAGTGAGTATAGAAACTATTTCACATCGTGGATTGAGTAAAAGAGCTGGTAGACCACAAAAAGTCTTCGAAAGTTGCAGAACCAAAACAAAAAGACGGAGAATTCAACACATCCTTGAAACATCAAGCCAGGAAGAGATATCGATGGCTGCTGAAGTACAGCTTCGCTGAGAAGGCAAAAGAGATTCAAGAGCAATTCTAAAAGAACACTGCAGTTTTTCTCCCAGAAAAGGAACAACAATAAAAAAAGCGAGGAAGCGTTTTTCAAGCAGAAAAAAGCAAAGTAGTCTTTCTGAAGACCAAGCGATAGCTTTGATGGTTGACGCAAATTTGTCAACACATCAATATAAAGTAATACGGCAGAAAACAAACAAAATACATAAGAACAAGTATCCTGTATATCATAAAATTAAAGCGCCAAAACAGTTGTGCTATCGGAGTGACGTCAATGTAACAGAATCCTTCGCAGAAATAAAATTGCAATCCCTAATAGACCACACTATTATGCAATTATGCAAAGTGCAAGAAGATGTCTTGAAATCTGTAAGAGACTTGAGAATTCTGGACATAATTGTGGAAGTGGGTTTGTGATGGGGCGGAACAAAGTTGATACAAGCAGAAATTTTCAAGTGAAAATTGCTTTGATGAAAGAGTATTTAGTATATGAATGGTGCCTATCGAGATATACTCAGTGAATGACCAAAAAAATTAAAAAGATTGTATGGCAAAGCCCTTCCCCCAGTGGCGGATTTTGACAGTATAAGGCCACAGGCACAAAACTGTTTTGAGGCCTCTCCCTCTATCCAAACTTGTAACTTAACCTTGCCTTTAGCACTGCGATGTACGTTGAAGAGATTTTGAGGCCCTCAGGAACTGAAGGCACGAGGCGAGCGCCTCTAGCACTTGTGCGGAAAACCGCCACTGCCTTACCCATCTTCTACAAGATATTGTCGTCCCATCAAGATTATGTTTTCCAAAGAAACTTTGTATGTTATTAAGACAGAAGTCAAGAGGATCAAGGAGCGAGTAATATGCTTGTTACCTACTAAAATTAGTATAAATGACATGGAAGTATCGGTAAAACCAACGTTGATATTCTGCAGGATCGATGGCAAAATTTGTAATGCCGTAACTGGATGTGAATCAACACAGACTTGTTACTTGTGTGATGCCAAGCCTAGTGAGATGAATGATAAAATGATCATCATGCAAAAAACTGTAAACAGGGATCTTCTTCCCTTGGGCCTGTCACCTCTCCACACTTGGACTAGATTTTTTGAATGCATATTACACCTTTCATATCGTTTCGAAATAAAATCATGGCAAGCTAGAGGAGCTGATAATAAAAACAAAATGGCTGAAAAGAAAAAAAAACAAGTCCAATAGAAGTTCAAGAGTGAGTTAGGTTGTTATTAGACAATCCTAAACAACAAACTGGAAATACTAATGACGGTGATACAGCTCGTAAGTTTTTTTGCAATGCTGAAAAGTCAGCTGAAATAACAGGTGTCAACGTTAAGCTTATAAAGCGCTTCCATGTCATATTAGAGTGCATCAATAGCGGTTTCTTTATTAGCAGTGAAAAATTTTACGAGTACCTAAAAGAAACCAGAGAACTATACAGTGTGCCCGCTAAAGTCCGTTATCACTCCAATAATTTCTGAACGGCAAGAGCTATAGTCATAAAAGAGGGGTATAGGTATAGTAAAGTTGCGATGCGCTACGCCAAGGATACCGCTTACAGCGCCCTGGCTGCAAAATTCGGAGTTAGCGTTCTTATCTAAAAAACGGTACGATATACGGGAAAAAAGTAAATTACAAAGTTGTTCACCATCAGCGATTTAGTAACAGAAGACACCTTCCGTACAGTAATGTTAAAAATAGAAGGCGTTAAATGCATATTCGTTTGGTTCGCAACTCCCAAAATTGTAACGCGAAAGAAAAGAGAAAAGGAAGGACGTAATATCCTATTTTCTAGAGGATTTGCCGTTGAGTGATCTCCGGAATGTATGGTTCCAACATGACGGCGCCCCTCCGCACAAGGTATCGAGTGTCCAACAATACATTCGGGACACATTCCAGCAACAAGTGATCGGGTGTGGTGGTTGCGTAGAATGGCCTCCACGTTCACCTGACCTGAACCCATTGGACTTTTTTCTGTGGGGATACATCAAACAGCGATTATATGCAACTCCTCCACTAACATTGCAGGAACTTCGAAACCGTATTACGGATGCTTGTGCCAGGGTGTCACCTGCCATCTTGTGCAGTGTGCAGCGGGAAGTGCAGTCCCGTGTCCCGATGTGTATTGTTGCTGAAGGACATCATTTTGAGCATGACAGATAGATGAGCCTGAGTTCGGCAAGTGCAGTTTTGTTCAACGCGATCGAACAAATGTGCGTTTTGTGTTTTTCATTTGTATCATTTTTGTACGCAAGATATTTTTTTGTAATAAATCGTTGATGCTGAACAACTTTGTAATTAACTTTTCCCCATATTTCGTACCATTTTTGAGATAAGAACGCTAACTCCGAATTTTGCCGCCAGGTGGCGCTATAAGCGGTATTCTTGCGTAAGGCATGGCAACTTTACTATACCTAGACCCCTCTTTTATGACTATAGCTCTTGCCGTTCCGAAATTATTGGAGTGATAACGCACTTTAGCTGGCACATTGTATATTAGAGAGCACTCATGGTACTCAATGCCCGTAAGCGTGCATAAAATTCTATTTCACGGCAAAGATATTATAGATTCGTGTATTCTTCCTATAGGTCAACTCTCGGAAGAAGCTAAAGAGGCCAGAAATAAGCACAACAGGAAATTTAGAGAACTATTCACCAGGAAAACATCAAGGATTGATGCGAATTAAGATTTAATTAATAGATTTCTATTAACTTCAGATCCATTTATAGCAAACTTACGTTCTCGTCCAAAAACCAAACGTGTCAAAATCAGTAATGAAGTACGTGAGCTTCTGGAGATAAGAGCTCCAGGTACAATTGACCAGGACGCAATCTTATCAGAATGTTCTGATACAGAAGAATCTGAAAGTGATCTCGAAGAATCTGATTTAGATTCCGAATAATCATCTAATCAATATTATATGTATAATATTACATAATACTTCTCATATCTGCCTTTCTACCTGTTTTGTAATTACAAATTTAAATATTTTTAATTTTTTATGGTTTACTTTATTTCAATGCGGATTGAACCTCAATTAGGTTGTATTGTTATTATTTATAGTTATGTTATGTTAAAATATATGTCTAAAACCTTTATCGTGCTTTTATATGTCACACAAAACGCTTAATCGTTTATTTAACCCACTGAATTTGGAATAAATAATTTTGCCCCTCTAGATTACGAAAATAACACACTGTGCAACGTGCCGATTGTTAACGGTAAAACCAAAGAGATTGAGAACGGAAGAACGAGTTGAAGCGGAAAATGATAATTGGATGGAAGATGAAGACGAAACAGATAATGAGAAGAAAAAAAAGAAAAAATTAAGAAGAAAGTTTTCCTTTAAGAACCTTTTTTTTTCGTGAGGGGAGAAAAAATACAGGTATGCAAGTCTTTCTACTTAGGAACATTATCTATATCACAAAAGCCAGTATGCATTGCACATTCAACTAAAAATGTAGAAAACAACACACCAACCCAGGACCAAAGAGGAAAGAACGGAAATAGTAGAAGAGTACCCAAAGGAGACCCAGTTTTAGTAAGAGAACACATAAAAACTTTTCCCGTAGTGGAGTAACATTACTGCAGGCCTCATACAAAAAGAGAATATTTTAATTTCATAAAAGAGAGAGCAGACAATCGAAAATATTAAAAATTTAAAGTATAAAAATCTAATGTCGAATTTCAAAAAAAGATATTT
Source organism: Araneus ventricosus (assembly GCA_013235015.1). NCBI lineage: Eukaryota > Metazoa > Arthropoda > Arachnida > Araneae > Araneidae > Araneus > Araneus ventricosus. Next base: position 79,217 of record BGPR01005237.1, on the reverse strand, counting down.
CCAAGTGGACGATTCTTAACTGATTTTCTATCGCATAACTGTAGCCTGTGTATGACTGATGACGGTCGGTCGTAAACGTGGCGCGAATATTCCCTGCATCGTAGAACGGGAATGGACCAGTTCGCAATGTAGAACAAACTGACATTTTTAGAGGATTTTAAAAGTGAGGTCGTATGAAAAGTTTGAACTGTCAAGTTTTTCTGTTAACAAATTTTTGTCGTTTCCAAATTGGTTTTCTCCCTCTACCGCACCCTCCCCCTTTCCAAGTGACGTCACCGACTCAGTCATCCACGGGCTGGTATTAAAAACTAATGAACAATATTTGACTCACTTCTTGAAGAGTTTCGCCATCATTGCTCTGGGTTGAACGGTCTGCCCTGCTGAGCGTTTTGACAGGTTTTTGCATTACGCATGCTGCATCATGACTAGGATTAGCATGCGTTCAGACCCCTAGGGGGAAAACGGCGAGTACACGGGCAGCAAGAACTCGCTTCCCCTGTGATAGCACGTATCTCCTTCGGGTGAGGTCGGGCCGAGGTCCGGTGATGGGCTACTAGGACTCCGGCTTCAGTACTCGAAGCTTTGCAGCGGCTGTCATTCAGAATGAATTTTTCTTTAAAAAAGTTAAATTTCAACTTTTAATTAACTTTTTAAATTAACATTTTAATTTTTCAAGCAAGCGGATCAAAATAAATTTTTCTCCTCAAGATGACTTTATATGATTGTTTAGTCTCAATAATATTGAAACTTTTTCAATAATATTTCACATCAAAAATATTGAGAAGATAATATGTACCCTTAAAATATTCAGTCGAAACCTCACTCAAAATGCATAAACATGTAATATATTTTTGTGTGTAAATGAAAAAAAATTGTTTCTTTCAATACCGTCGAATGTAAATTTATGTGTAAAACTTGTTTTCATGTGTAAACAAAAGTAAGTAAAGTTAAAAGTTTTTTCATGTATTGTAAAATATCAATATTTTCTGGTTATTTAGCATTTTCAAGAGTTTAAACATTTTTAAAAATGCCATGTGGGTTTTTTTGTATTATGAGAATATTTTAGACATAGTGTACTGATGGTACTTTAAAGTACCACTTCAATTAATTAACTGTAACGAATTAAATTTCCCGAGGTTGAGTATTTTAGATATGTATATCCCTTAATTTTCAAATGTAGTTACTCAAAAAAGAAATATTGCATGAAAAAAATTACAGCACATCATAATGCAGTAGATAAAGGGTTAACGGCTAGCGGGTGTGAGTACAAAGAAAAAATTATACAAACATTCATTAAATAAAATCGGTATAATCATAACAAATACCATAAAACACATAATACGCAAATACAGAAAAACGTTGAATTCATTCGTAACTATTATATATTATTTCTTTACACTTAAAGATACACAAGTATTGGAATCTGAATTACTGCATTATAAATAAATATGCATTTCGCATAAAAATAAATGCTCTTGAAATATAAATCGAATAATATGTATATGTCGAAATCAATATATGTCGAATAATGAGAAAGAACTTTAGAGCAAAACATCAGTTCAAAGAAAGGATTTATTAAACTGATATTTAATTTCTCGCGATGCATCAAGCGAAAATTTGCATAGATGGAAAGTAAAACTGTATTCAGCGTCTGGTTTAGACATCTGAATAGCTTTAGTTGAGAAAAAAAGGGAATAAATAAACCTCTTAAATGAAACATAAAGGTTACCAAGAATCTTTCAGAAATCCTAAATGAAGCGTTTCCCATCAAATATTATTAAAAAGTTCGTGACATACAGAAATTATTCATTACATACCTTTTCTGAAGCTAAGGTTAAAAAATTGGAAGATCCTCCACGGAAATTTTCTTTTGAATCCTTCAGAAGTTCCGAATTTTACAAATGGCGCACACGGATGCTTTCTGAAATGAACTATTTGTAAGAAACATTGTTCGGTATTTACATTGTTGAAACTCGAGAAACGTAACAATGTTATGCTTTATTGCATTGAACTTTTATTGTCAATAACTATAACAATGTTTTCCCATTGTTATAGTTTTTTTCTTTGTCTAATTCTGCAACGGGGGTTGGCTGTAAAGCTTAATTTAATAAAAGCGAAGAAATTTTATATCTTGGGTACGAAAAAAAAAGAAATTGCAATACTCTTAGCGAACATTTGATTTCTATCTATGCCACCAATAGAATTTTGGATGTAAATCACGTTCATTTACGTCAATATAAATTTCACTATTCCAAGTAAAAGACGATTCCCAAACTCTAATTATGCAAAATAATAAACACTCTCAAACAATTTTTTTTTCATTTCATTAGCGAATGCTCTAAATTATTTCAATATTTAAAAAACAAACACTGTTTTATTTATATTAACGTCCCATTTTGAAGCAACCGATGGATATTTTTAGACGGATCTCGTCATTTTGAACCACTGTCAGATGAAGAGCTGGCACCAAATCTCCAAACTTCTGCACCACATCAACGAGAATGCGTTTTGACTCCTTACGTATGATTTAACGTGCAACATTCCCAAAACAGGATGAATCTTCAGTGGAATCGGGTTTCAAACCTGGAACTTTCCGGCTCCGAGGTTGACACTTTACCACACGGCCTCCACGACCACTAAAATACATTGGATGGCATATTTAGGTAACAAACATCACAAGAAATGCATTTAAAGTAGATTCGAACCTCTAGTTGGTAACATTGTAGCATCCGTCTGTCTTTATTCTATTTCTTTAAATTTAACTATGGACGAGTTTTCTGTTTCGTTTATTTGCGGTAAAGTAGGACTTCCGACTTACTCCTCAACTTCCGGTGATAATGTTAAGTCAATGGGAATCTTCAAACTTTCATCACCCTGGTTGAAGATGTTAATTAATGTTTAAAGTGGAGTCTTTTCATTTTATGGCTTGAAGGATATTTATAAAATATTAAGTTTCATGTTCCTATTGTTGTAGCTCTCTATGATTACTTAAGGCCGCGGTGGCCTAGTGGTAAGGTCTCGACCTCGGGACGGGAGGTCGACTAGGATTAACATACGTCCAGACTCCGCAGGGAGGGGGGCTTCGCGAGTACACACACCTTTGATTTGAGTTGCTGCCGGATAAGTAAGCAAGAACTCGCTTCCCCGTTGTGGGTCTCTGGGTCTCTCCACCAGTGATAGTACATTTCTCCTTCGGGTGAGGTCGGGCCGTGGCCCGGTGATGGGCTACTAGGACTCCGGCCTCAATACTCGAAGCTATTGCAACGGCTGTCATTGAGAATCCCAGATGCTAAGGCAGGGAGGCGTGATCCAGGTCTTTGCGGTTATCATACGTCCAGACGAGTGTCCGGATCTTCAGAATGTCCTTTTTTACGTCATCGATTGTGGTGAGAGAAATGTGGTGGTTATATGGAAAATGTGACGTATTCGAAAAAGCTGTCGTCATTCCGCCAATGAAAGAAAACTCATTGCGTGTACTATTTACATCCATTGTAGAGGAGGAAGCGGACTAGCCTCTTCATCCAGGCACAAGTTCGAATTGAAAATCAAAAACTTTGTTCTGTTTCAATTCTTAATTTCATTACTATAACTTGGAATAACCAAATATTTGTGAAAAATTGGATCTTCTTTACATTCTGGCGAATTAAATTGTGATATTTCAGACTCTGTGCCAATGTTGCGGCAGAAGGTCGTTGGTGGGCAAATTTTAGAATTTTATGCTATACTTAGACCCCTCCCCTAAGATTCTTCAACACCCTCTCTGTGTCGGGATTCCGTCCAAAAAATTTTGGTATCCCTAAGCTTGACGCAGATAGTATGCCAACCTATAAGCTTTAGCATGCTAAAATAATTCGCAAGTTGTAAACAGCAATGGCTTAAGTAAAAATATGGGTTCATTATTTCCAGTTATTATGACAGAATAAATAAAGGACTGGAAAGCAGTCCAGAAGGCTGTTTATGAAAGGTTGGAACGAGTATGAAAAAGCAGAAACCACCAGTCGGTTAATTTAATTTGTTTTTGTCTACCCCCTAAGACTCTTCATCACCCCCTTGCTTGTCCAGATTTCAACCAAAAAATTATGGTAACCCTAAATATGAAACAAATTACAGATAGCTTGTCAACCTATATGCTTTAGCAAGCTAAAATAATTTACAAATTGTGAACAGCAATGGCTTAACTCTTTAATCCCGAGGTGACTTTTTTCTTCTAACTCCTTTATTACCGGGACTTTTCGGAGGAAACGACATGTATTGGACTCTCCCAAAACGGGTGGTCATTTTACGTCCCCTGCTGTAACCTTCCCTTAAAGCGCACGGAAATGGGCTGTGATGGGCAAGGATAATTGGACCCCCTACCGCGCTTATCTCCTAAGCGATCTCGCAACCTCACCTCCCCTGAAAAGAAGCCAACCGCCTTCATTGCTGTTAAGGAGGAATGTTTAGACCGCCTCGCTCGGTGTGAGAGGGTTAAAGTGTGAAACGGGATCATTATTTCCAGTTATTATGAGAGAATAAATGAAGGACTGGACAGCAGCCCAGAAGGCTGTTTATAACTGGTTGGAAAGAGTATGAGAAAACAGAAACCACCAGTAAGTTAATTTAATTTGTTTTTGTTATTTTTTGTATTATAACGATACCATGTTTATTTTTTAAAGCCAATATGCCCAGGGTGTATAAAAGGAAGTTAGGCTTTGTAGGTGTGTAGATTTAGACCAAACAATACTGTAGAAATGTACCAAGCAATTTTATTGGTATTATTGGTACAGACACTGACATAAAATGCACTCATGAACATACGGTTCCAGTTATAATTGTTTGGTTTTCAGAGAAAAGATAATGCTACAAATTTCTGAAAATATTTGTTTCATACCGAAGAGTCTCCACTAATAATAAAGGAGAATGTGTGTGTTGGCGCTGTACAGGGCAGACCTCTGAACCTAAAGCTCCGAAATTTGGCACAAACATACTTTGGAGGACGGGAATGTGCACCTCGGAGCCCGTTTTTTGAAATTGTAATTAGAATTTTAATTAATTAAAAAGTAGGCGAAATGTTGACGTATTTCCTTAACAACTTCCGAAATTATCACAGAACAAAAATTATTTTTACGCCATCTGAAAGTGCAGAAAAACCCCTTTTCAATTATGTCAAATGTGCTGCCGTACAAGTTTTCCACTAATTTTAATGAATTTTAAAAAATATTTTTGGCATAATTTACAATACCTTTCATTGTTGCAATGCAATTCAAACAATTTTCATTGTTTAAACAAATATTTACTTGCGTATTTCTCTTTCATTGTTGAAAGATGAGGTAATATTCTAATACATTTTGCTTTCATATTTTATTTCATGAAAATTTTTGTGGAATCTGTAAACCAAGTTCTCTGAGATTTTACATATATTAAGAAATATATCCAGTAACCTGAATTCTTATGGTTGCTATCTTTTGATTCTTTTTTCAGATGCGCCATTTTAATGTTGAAATCAAATGCAGATTTTGCAAGAGGAACAAGAAAGTGAAGATAGCGCCGACACGTCCAATTACATGTTACACTACATGGTCAGTTATTTAACTCCAATAGGGACATTCATGTAGACAAGGATTAGAAGAGGTGAAAGCCACTGAAATAACAATGATTAAATATCTACCACAATCTGAAGTTTAAAATTACGTTATTAGTAATAATATTTAGTAATAACCTAATACATTTTGCTGTCATATTTTATTTCATAAAATTTTTTGTTGAATCTGTGAACCAAGTTCTCTGAGATCTTACGTATATTGAGAAATATATCCAGTAATCGGAATTATTATGGTTGCTATGTTTTTATTTTTGTTTTCGGTATATTTTAATCCAGCTAGCATGCCGCTGGCCATAAAATGTGCTGCGCCATTTTAATGTTGAAATCAAATGTATATTTTGCAAGAGGAATATGAAAGTGAAGATAGCACCGACAACGCGCAATTAGATGCTACATGACATGGTCAGTTACTTAACTTCATTAGGGACATTTACGTAGACAATGAACAGAGCGGATGCAAGTCACTAAAAGAATACGAGTTAAATATCTACCAAAATCTGAAATTTAAAATTACATTTTTAAGAGAATCATTAATATAAAATGATGTACGATTCGATTGAAATCATATTCCCGACGAACAAGCTGATCTCAGAAAGGGGCTAGTAAATAAATAAAAATAAATGCGGGCCAGTAAGCTTTACTGATATTTCAGTCAGTGATATTTGAATTTACAAGTTGTAATATTACTGCCCCAACAATCTGACGACTACGCTTGATGTGGCAATACAAAACGAACCTTATGGCCAGATCTAGTTGTAGTCTGCAAGGACTGTACGGAGAACTCGGTGGCTGCCTGCTCTAATATGCACGCCAGCTTCAGTATATCAATGGACACATGTGTCTGTCGACCACGAAAATCCATACGAAAAAATTTGTCAGACTTGAAAATGACCTGAAAAGATATTTAAAAAATCTGCTGAAGAGGCCGTAGGTAACGCTGGTTACACACACAGCGGATTTTTATCGCGCCGCCGTTCCAACAGTAGTGCACTAATGTAAGTTAGAGCTTACACATTGAGCGGAAAAATAAACGCGCGGACTATTTATCGCCTGCGGGAAGATGTCTGACCTTATAGATAATGAATTTTTAATTGCATTAATCCAAAAAAGGCATGTTTTGTGGGATAAAACGCTCGACATTTTTAAGGACAGAAACGCCTTGTTTCAGCCTGGAAATTCGCAGCGACTTTGTTGTATTGGAAGAAATGGAAAGAAATGATTTTGATACGTTCATATTTTCTCACATATACGTACTAGAAAGTGAGTGTAAAAAACGTTGAGATTCTCGAAGTGCCCCATTAGCACCAAAATATTAAAATATTTTACCTATATAAATATTTTAGTATATAACATAAATATTTTTATTATATATTTTCCCCTTATTTATACTACATAAAGAACATGCCAACATTATTCTGTTTAAGCAAAATATCAGATACGATGAACGACTTTCGTTTTACAGAGAACTATATATATAACTTTTTTCTTAATGTTGACTAAGTAATCTAATAAGTAATCTAATTTGGGGAAATAAATAGTATGCGATTGAAACTAGGTTGAACTATATTGTACAATATTGACTCGATATTGTGTAATATTGGACACAATATTGAACAATATAAAAAAACTCTTATAGTTAGTAATTCGTCATTCTGAAGCAATTGAAAAATTTCGTGTCATCCTTCCTCAACTCTTAAAACAAAGTATGGAAAGCTCCAACCTCCTCTTTTTTCATGAATTGGATGAACCCAAATAAACCAATTTTTTCTTTTCTTCTTTATTCGACGACGGAATAACAATAAAGCTAGAATTTGCTCTCAGTTCATTTCAAACAGCACCAAGCAGTAAATAATTTAAATAACTCAATTAAGCTAAACTAAATTTATTTGATGTGGAAAGCACGCTGCCGATAGTCGATACAGTCAACAGCTGACTCATACGACGAAGATTTTACCGCCGTGTGTGTAAACGCTAGATTTCTGTGAGCGGCGCAGTACATTTTCCTCCGCTATAAAAATCCGCCGTGTGTGTAACCAGCGTTACTATCAACTCTAAGAAAACATGGCTTGAACCATGATATACTTGCTAATAAAGAGTAGAACGAGTTGTACATTATGCATTTAAAGGAATCGGGCGTAATTTTCTCTTTTTCTAGCGAAGCTGCTACTAAAATCTGAGTCAGGAAAAAATTATTGTTTCAAGAATTCCAAAAAATGCCGTCTGGTAGATGAAGCGTACAACCCTATACCATTTCCGCTGAATTCGCGTTGATGTCTTCTTTAAAGCTGATAGGTATTCCTAACTGGACGCCTTCGGCGACCAGCTTGTTCGCCGGGAATATAATCTCAGTTGAATCTCTTGGGCATAATTTGATATATTCATGATTCCCTTAACAAAGTCCTTTTAAATTGTGATAGACATCTAACCCATGCTCTTTCAGTGGCCTTGCACCTGTTTTGTTACTCGTCTACATGAAAGTCTCTAATGGATTCAAGTAGTTGTCCGTGTCACGTGATATTTAGTTGCACCCTGTCGGCGACAACTTCACTTTCTTATTTCTCATGCAAAATAAGCATTTGATTTTAATAGTAAAATGGCGCGGAACATTTTGCGTCCAACAACATGTTAACTGGATTAAAATATACAGATAAAACGAATTAAAACATCTTTCAGCCTACTGAATGTATTTCCTAATATACTATCTTAAAGGACTTTGTTAATAGATTTTGGAGTAAAATTGATGAAATGAAAAAGAAAATAAATTCCTTATTTTTCAACAACGGAAGCGAAACACGTAAAATAAATATTTGTCTAAGCAATGAAAACGGTTTGAATTTCTTTACAACAATTAAAAGCATTGCTGTAAATTATGCCTAAAATATTTTTAAAAGTTTATTAAAATGAGAGCAAATTAGACAGCAACTTAATTAATATCATTCAAAAGGTAGTTTTTTGCATTTTCAGATGATGTAAAACTAACTTTTGTGCTTTATTTTCTGAAGTTATTAAGGAAACACGCCAAAATTTTGTTTAATGTTTAATTAATTGAAAATCTAATTAAGATTTTAAAAATGGCTCCAAGGTGCACATTCATACCCTCCAAAGTATGTTTATGACAAATTTGTGTCTCTAGGTTCAGCGGTCGGCCCTATAGAGCGCCAAAACATACACGTATTCTCCTTTTTTATTAGTAGAGATAGAATAAAAGGAAGAACTTCCGACCACCCTTCGGTTATGGCACTTGAGGGCACTTTTGGGACTTCCATGAAATCTTGAGATTAAAAGTTACCGTTCTGCGTCTTTTTCGCCACCAAGGAATCGAGACAAAGATCTAAATGACGCAAATTATCGACGTTGTGATGGTTTCCAGAACGCCGAATCATGCAATGATGGTTTCCAGAACGCTAAATCATGCAATCCAACCAGGAAAAGATGCCTGCAACCGTCTCGGCCGTAAAAACCTCGTCTGTTTCAGAAACCGTCTCCGATTTGATTGACCATCGGAAATGCTTCTGGCCATTTGGGAAAACGACCAACACACGTTAAACAAGCTTACTTTCTCCGGAGGATGACAGATGTCCAATGTTCTCCGGAGGATACAGGGTGTTCCAAAATTCGACCGACAAACTTCTAGGGGTTCAAACAAACAACTTTTAAAATCAAACATGGGGTCGCAAGCGCAAAGGTCGACCACTAAGGGGGTCTCTAAAAAGAGATAAGGGAATATAAGATAAAGTATGCAAATAAAGTTCATTGGAATACAAATTCACAATAGCACGATTTACTACACGCGATGCGTGTATTGCTTCGGATGGCAAGTCTTTTGAACACTTACTTTATGCTACTTCAAGGGTTTATTGTTGATATGGCGTTATGCTTGCCATTGTATTTGTCGTGTTTCTTACGACTTTCAGCTTTGTTACGCATGCATTTGTGATTTTTTGTTGTCTTCAATTTTGATTCCATTAAACCTGTGTTGTACACTTTACCCGTTGCAACCTTTTTTACTTAATTAAATAGTAAAGAGCCTTCTGTAGTGCTCGTCCTTCGCATTTGAGACTCCATGTTCTATTCCAAAAGTTGTTTGTCTTGATATGTACGATCAGCCCTAGAAGATCATATTGCCCAAAAGAAAATTTAGTCTGAATGGTCTACCCTGCAATGTGTAGATGATTATAGGAATTACGTCAAACTGCATGCCACCGATTGGGGAAAACGTACAGTTAAATTATGGAATTTATGTCAAAATGTATAAAACCGACTGCTGCAAACATGTATAGTTGAATTATAAAATTTCTTTTATATTTTAGAGAAAAGACAATTCTTCGAAGACTTCAAATTCACTAATTCTTTAGATAATTCAGAATACTTTTTCTAACTCGAGAAAAATTTTAAATTTTTATTCTAACAGAGTCGGTTCTACAATTTCAGATGGTTTCTATAAAGTCGTGGTTTGGTAGAAAGCGTTGAAGAGAAATTTTGTATTCTAACACTGATATATTCTGATGGCCCTAACCGAGCATGCATAATAAAATCTTTAATCCTATTATAGTTATCCAACATATAGCATAATGGGCGATAATGATTAAAAAAAGAGCTTATAATAACTGAATTGTGAAAACAATCGCGTGACAACGTTCGTGCCTTTTTCTC
>BGPR01005237.1:49054-68973 GCA_013235015.1 Araneus ventricosus | reverse complement strand
TTATTTTTCACATAATATACAGGGTGGTCATAAATTATTGGACCCATTTCAAAAATTAATTTTAAAAAACCCGATATTGTAGCTACTTCGTTTTCCTTTAAATAAGAGAGTAGCTCAGAAAGTTTTTTCCAGATAGGTGAGGTGCGTTCCGGCGCACTGAATCTGCTGCGGCGGTAGATTCCAAAAGCAAGTGTCAAAATGGCTACCGTGCAGCAGAAGGCTCGTCTCTGGTTCCACGAAAGCAAATCAATTGTAACAGCTCAAAGAATTATTCGCTTAGAGTATCGAAACTGTCGATCTCCATTAAGCGTTGGTATGAGCAATTAAGAAGTGAAAGTCTGCCTCACTGATGCACATTGCCTGTTCCCTTTCATTTCTCATACCAACGCTTGACGAAGTTCTTACTTGGAGACCGACAATTTCGATATTCTAACCGAATAATTCTTTGAGCTGTTACAATTGATTCGCTTTCGTGGAACCAGAGGCGTGCCTTGCTGCACGGTAGCCATTTTGACACTTGCCTTTGGAATCTCCAGTCGCAGTAGATCGGCGAGCTACCTATCTGAAAAAACTTTCTGAGTTACTCTTTCATTAAAAAAATACAAAGTTGTTACATTATAGGGTTTTTATTAATATTAGAAATCGGTGCAATAATTTATGACCGCCTTGTATATTTTTATATAGGTTCATATAAACCTGGCGGTATCATGCGTTTCTACATATTTAAATGAATACTTTATATATAGAAACACGAAAACTATCAGCCATACACCGTGGAATGGATTTCAAACATGCATCCGATCACGTTTCATTCGAATGTACTTTTCACTTAGAAAAGGTTGTTTTTTCAAATGGAATACGATCTGCGAAAATGCATTCGTGAAGATCGTCGCCTAACGGTTATAACCGTGTATTCTTGGTAACCAATTGCTGTTGTTGCCAATAGGATACATACTGACACTTTTAGCTTGAGTGTTGATGAAACAAGTAATATAAAAAAAATTTCAAGTCAATTCCTACTTAGGTCAACAAAGAAAAATTTTATTTTAGTTACTTTTTATTAAATAATTACAATTAATATAAATATGTATATACATATGACAGAATCACAATATTAAGTGGCAAAAATTTATTCACATGTTTCATTTTCCATTTTGTTCCCTCCTTGACTCAAACTAGAACCCAAATGAAAAAAGAATCTGAAAAAGAAATTTTTTTCCAGCGATCTAATTAATTAATTAATTAAATTTAATTAATGAATTAATATTTGAAAAAACTGTATTAACATCAAGTGTCATCCACTACAAGTTTAACAAAATGTATTTGAACTTGAGTGGATGAGTAAAAAGTATTTTATTAACGATCGAAAATTTGAACAAGATAGATAAATATATATAGGGAGACTATAAACTAATAGTACGAATTGAAAAATTAGAAAAAATTGACGTTTTTCACTTGAGGGTGCATCTTTTTAGCTTTGCTTGTATGTTTGAGAATGCATTACTTTATTCTACAAGGATTTTTTTCTTAAATAAAGCCCAGTGTCGTCAGTTAGTAACAAACTATTTTTAGTCAAAAACCGTACTTAAAACATAAAAGGAATTTTTAAAGTATTTTTCCCACGTTTTATTCAAGAAATGAAAGACAAAAAACATTTTAAAATAATTTTTTTTAAAAATCGGGCTTTTAAGGCTAAAATTATTCATTTTTCGTATTATATATATTATATATTTTTTTAAACCATTAAAACTCAAATAACATTTTCATCATATATACTTATTAAACCCTCATTTAAAATTAAACATAATAAACAATATAACCTAATATTATTCACAGAATGAAATACAGAAAGCTAATAAGATTAAAAACTATTACTATGAAAAAACCAATCCAGATATGGAATTCCAACAATCAAATGCCAATCGACCTGAGGAATCGATTATGTCACATTATTTCGAAATTTATAGGCACCAACCTTCTGTGAGGGCCAATTATTGGAAAAAGACAGCAAATATAGGAGTAAATCTCCAAAATACATTAAGAAAAGAACGAAAAAATTAACTAAATGCTTACTGCTTCAAAGTCATAGCAAAAAATGCCAAAAGCTAAATACGAATTACAGTTCCGCATTTATTGTGAAAATATTTTAACTAAAATATGTTATATATATAAATATAAATATATATATATATATATATATTTCATGGGTTTTAGCGCATTTTATTATTTTTTCCTGCCTGTTCGCTGTCATCTGAGGGTTGTTTCTTTTCAAATCCCGTACTTCGTTGGATTATTTTTTATTTAATTAATTTTAATTTATGAAATAAATTTTAGTTTCTAGAGTTATGCTTGCGAAGTTATGGGATTTTTCAAATTCTACTTTAAATGTGCATAAAAACATAGCATTTCAAAACAGTATGTCGCGATTTCGCTCAGTTTCTCTACGCGTAGTTTAGTCTACGATGTCGCTCAGTTTCTCTACGCGTAGTTTAGTCTACGATGTCGCTCAGTTTCTCTACGCGTAGTTTAGTCTACGATGTCGCTTAGTTTCTCTACTCATTCAATTCCACTGTACACCCAATATATATCGCCGTTCAGAGGAAATACGAGTGTCGACTGTTTTTTGTTTGTGTGTGCGCAAAAATCTAAATTATATTAGTTGGTGCGAACGATTTGTCCTCGCACGTGGACAAATCAAATCTGTTATAATGTCCACAAAATCTCAAGCTGCAAAGGAATGTCGACCAAGCGACCGCTACTGAATTAACTTCTGAAATTTTTTTAAGGGGATTCGAACCTCTATTTTTAACCCCTTGACTGGTTTACCCGTATGCTCTACGTGCATTGAATTATTGTAATTTTAAACATGTAAACTAAAGCATTCATTTAGTTATAAATCGATACAAAAATTACGTGGGATACATAGACATTTCAACTGTCGTTTAGGTTATCAATTCAATTAAAACGACAACGCATTACCAAAATAGAAGCTGTCATCTATGTAGAGAAAATATTGTATAGAAACAAAATTGTTATAACTAGAAATCTTATTTTTTGAATTAATTTTAATGTGGTTTAAAAATGGCTTTTGTGAGACATATTTCCAATTTATTGAAGGAAAACGTCGAAATTTCGATTAATTTTTAATTAAAAATACAATAGCTTTGATACTGAAGCCGGAGTCCTAGTAGCCAATCACCTGGCCACGGCCCGAACCCTCCCGAAGGAGTTCCATTCCATAACCCAGGAGGTTCCACTCAATCCAAAGATTGTAGAGTCTTTTGATGACCCCCTGGAAAGTTACCTACTATCACTGTGGGAGGTAAATCAACCCCCGTCATTGCTATACCACCAGGGGAAGCGAGTGCCTAATTACTTATACGGCGACCACTCATCCGTGAACTAGTGGTCCCCTCTCCTGGAAGACCCTAAAAGTAACTACTTGCGACTAAATTTAGTGACTTAGGTCCTACGGTCTGACTTGTAGAGCGTTCTGAATGACTATCACAATTTACAGATGGTATCCAGCATTATCTTTAAAAAAATTGGACACCGGATGTCAATATGATTAAACTAAGATCAAACAGATGGAGTCTCCATTAAGTGATCTTAGACCTCCACCTATCGAAATATGCATGCGCGTCAATTGTCTTTTAAAAGCTTAAAACCAAATTTCGAGGGTATATCAGAATGTAAGGTTCCCTATATTTTCCATGAAATATATTGATTATATCATCACGAATAGATGGCGATAGTATTTTGTAGGAGTTAAATTTATTACATTATTTACTAGCCGCCTTCTGCGACCAGCTTGTTCGTCGAGAATATAATTTCTACTGAATCTCTTATGTATAAATTGATATTTATGGTTCCTTAAACAAATAATTTTAAATTTCAAATTTTGATAGATATTTAACCCATGTTTTTTCAATAGCCTTGCACCTATTCTGTTCGTTGTCTGCGTGAACGTCCCTAATGGAGTCGAGTCACAGTATGTGTCATGTAGCATATAATTGCCCGTTCTCGGCATTATTATTCCTCTTGCAAAATATGTATTTGATTTTAACTTTAAAATGTCGCTGCACATTTTACGTCCAGCAGCATGTAGGCTGCATGAAATTATGCTGATTAAAACATATCATTAAACATTAAGATATTACCTTAGCTTGCAACAATGACACAGAAACATTCAAATAAATATTTATTTAAACAATGAAAACGGTTTGAATTGCGTTGTAACAATGAAAAGTATTGTTGTAAATTATGACAGAAATATTTTTAAAAGGTTATTAATATTAAAGAAGAAATTTTACGGCAACTTAATTTATATCGTTGGTATATATATATATATATATATACCTCCTTCTACGAACCTTTAATTAATGACTTTAAGATGTAAGTAAAGGATTGCATATTAGAGCTATGCTGGCGCAGTTCTAATACTGTCTCAAGCCAGACAGGTCTAATGCGATAACCTCGAAAACGCATCTTTCAGTCGTTTATTAATGGGTTTCAAATTCAAATATTTTTTAACACTTACCGTTTCCACCTTAATTTTTAAATACACTCTTTTCATTTTTTAAATACACCTTAATTTTTCAATACACTCTTTTCCTTTTTTATCATCATATCTTTAATGTCCATCGTTTTGTCAATGAAGATCGCTTTCATCTTCGTTTCCATCTGTTTCTTAATCTTAATCGAAACTCCCCCAACCTTAGGGCGCAAAAGAAAGTAACTTGACATTTCGTAAACATCCGGACCCTACATGACGCGTTAGGTTCATTCCTTTGTCACGTCTCCCGTTGGCTACATCCCTCAGTCTTAGGTTCGTAAAATTATTTATAATATTTGGTATTTCATTCGAATTCTTGGTCTATCATAATGTTCGGGGTAAAGGACAGTGTTTTTAGCTTTATGCTAGCACTGTTCGCAGGAAACATTATGATTTCTCTAATTTTTTAGCAGTTCGTATAGATTTTACTTTCCCTGATGAGTATCTGTACGCTTTTACCGATAAACTACAGTCTTTCCATTTAATTTCAACATTGATTGATTTTCATGACATTGATATATATATATATATATATATATATATATATATATATATATATATATAAATCGAAATATAACTTATTATATATGATCATACAGAAACAAAGTAAACAAGACATAAAGAAGCAAACCCTATACTAAAAAGTCATTATTTGAACAATACAACCAAATTTAAAAAAACAAATCTAAAGAATTGAAAATACTATAGATACCATGAACATAAAATTAAATTTTAACGTTTATATGTCAACATGTAAAAAAACTCTGTTGTTATTAATAGTATTGAAAAAGGCAATCCAAGTATATGGAGTTTTCAACAATTAATACAGCAGCTTGGTTGTGGACAAGCTTTAGCCAGGTATATATATCTTAAAAATCTTTTTAAAATCCTACTAACTTTCTGGGAAGACCTCATCAACTACTGCATATTCAATAACTTTATCTTTAACGGAGAAAATATTTTTCAACAAATAAAAGACACCCCGCAAGGAACAAATTTCTCATCTTTACTAGCCAACTTCTTTCTTCATTTCTTCGAAAGGAATTTCGTTTGAAACCTCCACTCTGCCTTCCGTTTTATTGACGATATTTATAATCTTTAATTTTCAAGACTTCAGCTCTATTTGCAAAACCATCTACCCAGAAGAATTCAACCTAATTAAAACCAGCAACAATCAATCTCCAGCGATTTTTCTTGATTTACGTTTAGACCACAAAAACGACTTAAAAATTGCCATTCACTACAAGAGAAAGGAATTCAAATTTAACGTCAATAAACTTATTTTTTGGAACTCTAATATCTCATATAAAATCTACAAAAACACAATTATCAATCAACTTATAAGAATCAACAAAGTTTGCAATAGCTCTAATTCCGCCTAAGAGCAAATCATGCACTTAAGAAATAGCCTCAACATTAATAAAATTCTCTCCTCACTTTACGAACCTCTGATTAATGGATTTAAGATGTAAGTAAAGGATTGCTTATGAGAAAGATGTCGACGCGAAGTATAATCTCCGAAGTAGGGTCACTCAAGTCGATAATGTCTGATATTTTACCTCAAAAACGCATCTTTTAGACATCTTTCACTGTTTTTTTTACATATTTTACTGATTTATTCCACCATTTCTCTACGCTTTCTATCGTTATAGCTCTTCCATTTGATCTTCATTGTTCCGAACATACTACACTCCTCTGGCAACAGCCAAAATTAAGCGCAAAACTTGTTACTCGATACCCTGTTCACACCTCTTCAACGACGGTCAGTACCGTGACCCTACGCAAACACTGCCATGTCAACATCCGTCCCTTCTGGTACGTAAAATATTTATTCTTACTTTTCTCTAATGTTATATCGCATCATACTTTTGTTTTAATTATTCAAAACTCCTAACTCTGTTTTCCTTTTGACATTAGGGATGAAAATCAGTGTCTTAGACCTTACGACGTAACTGATTGCAAGAAAATGTCAAACTTTTTATATTTAGCAATTCTCAATAACTTCATCCCCTGAAGAAACGTTATTGTGCTTTTATAGCGTTTTTCATTTTACTTTTTATACTCTTTCATTTTACGATTTATACTCTCTCTTCATATATATATGTATGTGTATGTATATGATATATTTATATGTATGTATATATATGATATATATGTATGTATGTATATATATGATATATATGTGTGTATGTGTATGTATGTACACTAGAAAATCTCCCGTCATGGTATGACGGGTGCAAATTGCCTCTTCATTCAAATTTGACGTGCTTAAATAAATATATATGTGAGAGAAATGTTTAACATTGATTGGAAACAAATAAAATAAACATATGTGTTATGATAGGATATATAGTGTCCGGATACTTTTGGGCATATAGTGCATATATAGTTAGAATTTCAAACAATCAAAACACGTGTCACATTTTCAATATATATTCATATATTAATCTAAAAATTAAAATAATGTTATCTTATAAATAATCAAAGAAATGAAATATAAAGGATAGTTAGATTATATACTATTACTACTATGAAAAAGACAACCCAGAATTGGAATTCCAACAATCGAATGCAAATCGATCTTGGGAATCGATTTTGTCGCATTAATCTAGATTTGTGGCGCCAACCCTCTCCGAAAGCCAATTGTTGGAAAAACGAAAAAATAGGAGAATAAATCTCCCAAACCTTTCAAGATAAGAAACGAGAAAGCACAACTTAAAGCATACCAATTCAATAGTCCTAATTATTGTTATGACGTGAGCGCTATCCAAAAGACAGTTCCGCATTGAAAGTGAAAATATTATTTCTAAATTAGGCCATTAATACTATACTAAACATATAAAAAATTTAAGTATACATTTAAATAAATCCCTTTATAATAATATATATTAATTTGGAAATGTACTCAAAAATAAAAATATGATGCAATCTTATTCTTAATCTAGTGGCGCCATCCACCTATGTAGTGAAATACTAATGTCTTTGTGAATTCCATTATATATGATCACATCAAAATAAATCTAAAAGACTATCAATTTAAAGGTGTTAAAATTTTTTATTAACAGAAGCATACACGAAATTTATAGGATATCCATATCTCATAGCATTTTCAATATATGTATCAATATACAACCCCTCAAATAAACAAAATATATTTATTCTTTTTCAATAAAAGTTCTTTCCAATCATATGAATTTTTTAAAAACTCGCCAGGAAATCATTTTTTGTTGATTAAGTTAATATTATACTATCTTTTTTATAATATATTCAAAGAATGAATTAATTTTTCATAATTTCACAATCATTCTTATTAAAGATAGAAAAATTTATAGAATGTAATTTTAACACAGAAAAATCATTTGTAAAGTTAATATTTATCAATTTTTGTAACCCTCAGAAAGAAATGAATAATGTTATTTAGTTTTGCACCAAGATGCTATAATAAATGTCAAAGGCTCAAAGTAATGCATACTATTTTATTAAGGAAACATAATAAGTAAACAAAATATTACGAATAAATGACATTTCTAATAAACCCCAAAAGAACCCCTCATTCTACTCAGTATAGGGATTTTTGATTAAACAACATAGACAGAAATTTTTCAAATGCATTTGCCAGCTAAAATATAGGAAAAACATCAAACATTTTTTTAAAAAATGCTAAAAATATTTCACCTTCTTTTTACAACTGAAATTGGGTTTTAAATCATTGTTCATAATTTTTACTTGATGTTTTATCATCATGCGAATGAAAGAAGAAATGAAAAACACTTCAGCTTTCTCTTTGTGACTATCATAAAAGTCAATATTTACTTTGCGTAAAACAGCCACGAATTTCATGCTTATGCCATCGTTTCCGTAAAATAAATTGAAATTAGACCTTGGAAGGTTGAAATTTTTTTCGCATTTTATAGCGAGTAGCATGTCCTGCTATTCATTAGTATTGTTACAAAGCTATAAAGTAGTTTCCCTGATATGCTAATCTTGGCGACAAACTTGGGCGACTTGGCAACAATTTTGGCGACTTGGCGGCAAAGTTGGCGACAAAAGGAATTTTCTAGAAGGACCTCGAGCTTTCCACCTATTTCTACTGGTTTCATGAACTTTCTAGAGATTACGTCACTTCTTACATAATGAAGTCACTTCCCGTTGAAAAGTATAAAGGCAAGCTCTCAAGCCAAGAAGAGTCGGTTGGAATCTGATCAGCAAGCAAGCTGGTGAGCTAACAAGAAACCTTTGAGCGTTGTATTGAGATTTATAGGTAGTCTCTGTTGTGAATTTTTACTAGCGCTGTTTAATACTTGTGCTACGTTTCTTTGCTTGGAATATTTGTAAAATAAAGAGCTTTATTTTTTTTAATCCTGCTTATTGGATTGCATTCACGTACACCCACAAGACAATTTCGTTACAGTATTATTTACAATTAAATCACTTAATGATCTATTTCTAATATCTAAGTAAAAGTGTAAATCTGCAACTTCATTTCTAAAATGAATTCTATCAAGTTCTGATGTATTGCCTGTTTCTACTAATAAAATGTAGTTTTGTAAAATACCGATTTTGGACTGCATTTCTTGGTTTCCTTTTCATGCTTGTTATCGTAAACACTGAAGATAGTGTAGTCGAATTGTACTTTGACATGACGAAAATGCATAACAGCAATTTTATTGCTTTTGCTTGCCTGTTGTCGAATTGGCCATCCAAAACAGGCCACTGTATCACGCAGACAGTTATCGGAACAGATAAGGGAGGGGGAGGAAAAGATAAGACAAAAGGCTGTTAACCTGAGAGAAAAAATTTTAAATGAGAAACTCAGCGGTATTAAAAATCTTACAAAATGAGCCTCCTAACGTTAAGATGAGTTAATTAGGTCGGGCGCAAATTCGTAGATGTAAATTTTATTTGTAAGATGTAACATTCTTTAGATGAGGTGTAAGCAAGGATCTTGAAATGAAGTAGGCAACAGTTGGTCCTTTTTCTATTTATTCATTTGACTTATAGATGGTGATTATATCATAATCACAGATCTGGTTATATCAGACAGATAATGTAATCATAATTAAATTTAAACCCATGACCAGGGCTGCAGAGTTTACGCGCAAAGCAGCGCGTCTTACCAGGAGAGTGTTACATCGTAAAAAGAGAAAGATGACGGCAGTCATGCCTTTTTATACTTCTTAAGAAACGGGGAAGCTCCGAAGTTCTCGTGACTTAGTAAGTTAAAATAGAAGTGCAATTATCTAAGACTGAAGTAGAAGTAATTCGTTTATAATTAAAATTTAGATAGAGATAAAGATTTATTTTAAAGAAGATTAAAAATTCTAATTCATTACATATATGTTACGGTCAATGCGAATGATTGGTTATTATGCATAATAACCGCGGTAATAATCAAAAACCGGTCATGCATATTAAAAATCAGGTTATTAAATATAACCGCTTAAAGATTCAGTTGGTATGCATAATAACCAATTATGCACATTGACGTAAAATATATGTTTTAATTTGACCAAATTTTATTGCTATTCCACTGAAGTAAGTGTTATACGGAAGAGAATGTGATTAAAAATTTCAGATCATTATCTCTCTCTCTCTGCATTATTTTTCGAAAAATTCAACTTTTTCGAGAAAAATGGTGGTTGAAAATTCCCTATAGGGAAAAGATAGATACATTCTTATTTGTCCGAATTCGCGGTGCGAAAAAATTATTCTGCAATTTCAAAATTTTTCGATATGATCGTTATTCAGAAAAAGTAGTGAAAATTAAATCTGAAGTTAATGCTTTGTCTCGCCTAATATACATGGATGCATTTTCCGAAAAACATTGCAGATATCCATCTGAAACTTTTAATCACATTCTCTCCCTATAACATATACTTCAGTGGAATTGCGAAACATTTTCTCAACTAAAATAAGCATATGTTTTAAAATTTATGTCTTTGAATTTACTCCTGACCTAATTGGGTTATCTTAATGTTCGACAGCTGATTTTCTAGGTTTTCTTGATACCTATAACTTCGAACTTTTCTTTTCGATTAATAGGTTTTAAGCATTTAAATAAAAAGCTATTTTTCAAATTTACTTGCACCCCACCCCCTTACCTTACTTTGTACTACATCCGTTTAAGTGATATAGTAGAATGCTTTGGATGCCCAACCCAACATAATAAAAGTTCTGTTAAACATTTTCGCCATATTTTGATACTTTTGATGACAATTCGACCGGACTAAAATTTCGGTAAATATTGAATGATGCATTTCCATTAACATCGATGAAACGATACTTAGGAGTCTAATTTTAAAAAAGTACAAGAAATCTTGCCACCTTCATAAATTAGAAAGCAATTTTGAAATTTCGGTGCACTTCTATAGCTTCAATATAATTAACTTTTTAAAAATCTAGCTCTTCCCCCCTAGATATAACTATCATCACCTGATAAAACTGCTATGCGGATTAGCTTTGTTGTAGCTGATGAAAGTGACTACAGTGAAACTGTCAGTTTCTGTAATTCATCATCGTCTGAAAAGCAACATAGGTTTGTGGTATTAAAATACATTTCAGTACATTTCTCAGTAGTAGTCGAAAAAGTAAAATGTAACGAAGGTTTATAGTATTGCTATACATTTCAGTGCATTATTTCTCTTGTATTGAAGTTTATATTGATAGTTTTGTAAAATTAAATTCAGCATGTATGTGTTATTCACTCTTAAAGGATTTTGTTTTCCTTTTCGGTCCCACGCCGGGAGTGAAAACACATTACTGTACGTATAAAGAGTAAAATCAAATAAAAATGCAATTCACAATTCAAAAAATATTACAATGTTTTAGAAGCGCAAGCTGCCGCTGCTTACGAGAAACAAAGATAGACAAAAACATTCCGAAAGAGCCTAAAGAAAAAGAAATTCAGCCTGAAAAAACTGTAGCAAAAGAACAAAGAATCCATTCAAGCATACGTCATCAAGGGTTGCATGCTCGGCATGGGTTCAAAAAATCTTGAATATTTTTTCTGTAAGAAGCTTGACTTTCATCGAAAGAAGCTTCTTGTAACCCGAAAGATCCCAAGAGATGAGAAAGACAAAGCAAGGAATAATCACAAAATTTTTTATACACAAAAAAAAGAACGCCAATAAGATTTATTTTAAATACAATTTAATGAAAAATCACTAGCCATCGGGCACAGAAATACCGTCATAAAAACAAATTCAACCTGAAAAAACTGTAGCAAAAGAACAAAGAATCCATTCAAGCATACGTTATCAAGGGTTACATGCTCAGCATGGGTTCAAAAAAATCTTGATATTTTTTCTGTAAGAAGCTTGACTTTCGTCAGAGGAAGCTTCTTGTAACCCGAAAGATCCCAAAAAGAAGAAAGAAGAGAGACAAAGAAAGGAATAAACACAAATCTTTTTACACAAAACAAGAACGCCAATAAGATTTATTTTAAAAACGATTTAGAGAAAAATCACCAGCCATCGGGCACAGAAATGCTGTCATAAAAACAAAACATTAATCCAAGAAAAAGTATTCGACTTCCCCCTAAGCGAAGAGAGGACCAAATGGCCCTACAAGACTAAAAAGAATTATTTTCCCGCTCAAGAAATTTGCCACATCCCTATTACAAAGGAAAACAATCAAAGATTCCTGCGCCATCTATTAATCGCAAAGGAAAACAGAGGGAAAAGGAACAAAGAGTAACTCAAGGCGAAGAGAATAAATTACTATTTAAAATTTTAAAAAAAGACTTCAAAAATAATCCTCTAATGCCGCAATAATTAAAACGAAAATTAGAAACATAAGGATATTTTTAGAAAATTATGTGCAACACCATTTTCTTAATTTTTTAAATTTCAAAGAGGAAAGAAATGCTCAATTTTGCGAAGCCAGTAAAGAATATTTCTGCATTTTTTAAATATCCGATATAAAGATGAGATCGCATGCTTCAAACAGATGTGAAAAAAATTCAGAAATATTCGTTTTTGGTTGACGAAAATAGAGTATTTCTTTCCTCTTTGAAATTTCAAAAAATCAGGAAAGGTGGTGTTGCATGTTAAGCGATGATGTATTAAGAATTCTGTTATCCGTCTGTTCGGTTTTCCGTTACAGCCCTGATCCGAAAGTGGACGGTTAATAGAAGTTCTACTCTATCTAAAATTATTTAAGTCGACGAAGTTCATGACAAGTTGGAATATTTAGTAGCCCTAAACCCCAAAAGTTTCCACCTCGATTTCATTTATCAAAAATATTTTCTATCGAAGAGTAGAAAGTATTTTTCAATTCCTACTATTAGTTCACACTCTCCCTATATATATGTTACCAGCAAAGTTTGAAATCCTGTATTCTATACAATGCCTAGGCATTGTATATAATGCCTAAAACTAGCCGGCAATGTTTGAAACGATTTATATTTCACACATTTCCTAGGCATTCTATAGAATGCCAAATGACAAACCGGCAAAGTATGAAATCCNGCATTCTATAGAATGCCAAATGACAAACCGGCAAAGTATGAAATAAATCGCCGATTTGATTATATAAGAAATCAAGTTAAGTGCAATTCAAAATTAAATGATTTGTTTCCTTGATGTAATAAGTAGATTCACAATTTATTTTGTTTTCTTTAATAAGAAAGGCATAAACTTTGATATGAAAACTTTCATTTTGCTTTACGAATTTTGAATAAAAGATTTTTTAATGGTACTCTTTTATTATTTTTTCTAAATAACATTTGTATTTTTGAGGAATGCACGCCTTTTAAATAATAGCCTTATTATGAACTTTTTTTCATACTTTGCCTAAACAGCATTTGTCATTCTATAGAATGCCTAGGTATTATATACAATGCCTAGCAAAAGTATATAATAAATCTCATATTTCATACTTTGCCTAAAAACGCCCGGCATTCTATAAAATACCTAGGTATTCTATAGAATGCCGGCATTTCATACATTGCCGGTAGCATACATATATCTTGTTCAAATTTTCAATCGTTAATAAAATACTTTTTATTCATCCACTCAAGTTCAAATACATTTTTTAAAACTTGTAGTGGATGACACTTGATGTTAATACAGCTTTTTCAAATATTAATTCATTAATTAAATTTAGTTAATTAATTTTATTTATTAGAGCCTTTGTCGCCAAAGTCGCCAACTTTGCCGCCAAGTCGTCAAAATGGTCGCCAAGTTTAGCATCTCAGGGAAGCGACTTTATAGCTTCGTAACAATATTTAACATGATAATGTTTTCAAGCTGACATACCATCTATAAATTATTTTTTCTTCAATTCAATTCCTACTATTAGTTCAATCAAGTAGCAATTGACTTTAAAATTTTTTTATATTACTTATTTTTATTATATTCGCCCTGCCAAATTACTGTTTTCCGTACGTAATTCTTCATAGTTTTCTTCTAGAAGTTGCAATCGCAACGGGAATGTTCTCTCTGTTCGTTACAGATAAACCACCGAAACCGCCCTTTGAGATTCTGCTCACATGTAAGAACGAAAGATAGCTTGTTTATCTTCGGCGATAGGTGCGGTATCTTGCGACCTTCGGCTTATTTCTCATACGCTGGGAAACAAATGAATTTCCAAAGACTTAATGATTAGGGGAAACAACTAAATTATAATTTCCATTGCGAAAACTAGTATCAACAAACGAGGAATAGGTATCAAATGCTGATGATATTGATTTCCATTGTCTTTTGCTTGCAGCTGCAATTGAGCGCTACTTAAACATTGTTTAAATTTTATTGTTTATAAAAAAATGATTTTGTTTAAAGATTAAGTTAAATAATTTTTTATTTTTAAATTTATTCTAATTTTTCTAGTTGATTGTTTTTAAGCTCTATCAAATGCATAGATATCCTTCTTAATGTCCGTGGTATTCTTATATGATAAGCGATTATTGTTATATTTTTTTCTGCAGATAAATGCTTTCGCAAATAATCGTAAAATCGCTAATCGTAAAACATGCTTTACTGATTATCTGCTTTTGCTTATCCTTTTAAATATCTATTTAAAAAGTTTTGTTTAACCCCCTAAATGCCCATATTGCTTTTAAGCAACATGCCCAATTTTGTCTTCTAAAATCTTGAGAGTAAGACTGAAGCTCTAGTGCCTGTTGTTGCCAATAGGATACATACTGAAATTTTTAGTTAATCAATTTGCAACATATAGATAGCAGCCTGAGTGCTGAAAAAAATAGATGTTTTTCACTGAAGGCTGTATTTTTTAAGCTTTGTACGCTTGAGAATACAATATTTTATTCTACAGTGTTGCAGAAATTCCTTGGCCGTATTATTGTTTGTTAAAATTCCTTTGTGTTTAAATATTATAGAATTTTAGCAAGGAAATTTTTTTCTGAAGTAAAGTCCAGTGTTGTCAGTTGGTAACAAATCGTTTTTTAGCCGTAAACCATACTTGAAACAGAATAAATTTTTTAAACTATTTTTCCATGTTTTATTCGAGAAATGAAAGTAAAGAAACATTCTAAAATCATTTTTTAAAAAATCGGGCTCTTGAGGGTTAAAAATAAAAATTCCCTTTCCGCACAGCAGAAGTCATACTTCGAGTCCTTAACGAAGATCTGAACAATAACCAGAGATCTGCCCTGACGCAAGCGGAATTCTTCCTGCTGAGTATCAGACAGAATTTCGTCGTCGTCAAGAAACTGCTTCAGAATCATCTTAAAAACTCTGATAGGTCACAGGAACCCATCCTAATGGAAACAAATGAAATTGCGGATGATATTGTTGCAAAGCTAGAAAGTCGTTTCCCTGAGATGCTAATCTTGGCGACAAACTTGGCGACCTTGGTGGCAAAGTTGGCGACTTTGGCGACAAAGGGAATTTTCTAGAAGGACCTCAAACTTTCCACCTATTTCTACTGATTTCATGAACTTTCTAGAGATTACGTCACTTCCTACGTAATGAAGTCACTTCCTGTTGAAAGGTATAAAAGCAAGCTCTCAAGCCAAGAGGAGTCAGTTGTAATTTGATCAGCAAGCAAGCTGGTGAGCTAACAAGAAACCTCTGAGCTTATTGACCCTACCTCGTACAAAGGCTATTGAGATTTATTGGTAGTCTCTGTTGTGAATTTTTACTAGTGCTGTGTTAATACTTGTACTACGTTTCTTTGCTTGGAATATATGTAAAATAAAGAGCCTTATTTTTTTAAATCCTGCTTATTGGATTGCATTCACATACACCCACAAGACAATTTCGTTACAATATGTTCACTATCATAAACAAATTAAGCGAAAATCTGGTCGAGTGTCAGGTACAACACTAGTCCGAGTTACTGGTCAGGTCCACTAAGGATGAATCGAGGTTGTCCATGCTAGCATAGAAACCGCAAACGAGGAATGATGAAGAAACTATAAATACGAGGTAGAGTCAATAAATTCCCGGATTTGTCGCCTACATTCACGCAAGTGTTCGTTGGAGGGCAAATATCTTTTTTGGAGGTTGGCAGCACTAATAAGGAAAACACACAGCCATCTGAAATTTATTTCTGGCACTGTCGGCGTTAGCTGCAGATCATTTCTGACAAAGAGAATTTTTTCATTCGTCGGATTTTGAAATGCCGTCTTTAGAGCAGCGGCCAAACATCAAATTCTGCGTTTTGCTCGAGAAATCACCTTCTGAGAAGCTCGAGATGCTGAAGAAAGCATACGGAAACGATGCCATGAAAAAAAGACTGTGTACGAGTGGCATAAAGGGGAAAGTGGGTACGAGGCAAAGTGATGTTGGAGGTTTTTTTCGATTACGATAGCGTTATTCACTACGAATTTATTCCTCAAGGCCAAACTGTCAATAAAGAACTTTACCTGGAGATCCTTAAACGACTACGAGATGCAATCAGACGAAAACGACCTGAAAAATGGGCAACAAACGATTGGTTTCTTTTACACGATAATGCTCCAGCAGATCGCGCTCTGATTGTGAAAAAGTACCTTGCCAGACACAGTGTTACCACTCTGGAACACCCTCCTTATTCTCCCGACCTAGAACCGGCGGATTTTTACCTGTTTCCACGGCTGAAAATGAAATTGAAGGGACACCGTTTTGTGGATTCAGATGAGGTGATCGAAAATGCGACGAAGCAACTGAAGGACATCTCAAAAAATGGATTTCAGGAGTGTTTTGAACAGTTATACGAACGCTGAAAGAAGTGTGTGGATGCAGGAGAAAAGTACTTTGAAGGACAATAAGGCAAAATTATTTTTCTATTTTGTAATAATTTGTAATTGACCTATTCCGGGAACTTTTTGACCCTACCTCGTACAAAGGCTATGGTTGGTGACACACCTTCTAGATCGAAAGCATTCTACATTATCATTTTTTGTTGCGCTGCTAGTCATTTTGTGGTAAGACTGATGATGCTTTATATAGAGCAACAAAAGGAGGTTCTTGAGAAAGCGTACATCTTTATATGGCACCTTTTCAGGAAGAGATGAAACAGTTGTTCGTTTACCTGCGAAGAACCTTTGATTGGTTCATTCAAATCCCTTTTGGTAAGTTTAAATGAAAGTTATTTCTATTAATATGGCAGGTTATTCTAAATTTTTGCTTGGAAATAATTACCGAATATTATGTGAGTTAAAGATGTTAGATTAAAAAGAATTTTTAGTCTTTTCTTTCTTTCTCGTACACGAAGCACAGAAAAGTATGGTAAAAAGTCACAGAATTCTCTCAACATGGAACTGGTATGGTAAAATGCTGTTTTGCTGCTCAGTTCCAACTAATGTTTTTATTTATTCTGTTTAACACGTTCTTGTCAGCGCCTACTACCGGTGGCTCGTTCTGATTAGGGTTTCTGATTTCCCGCCCTGGAAATTTCCTGGAAATCCCGGGGACATAACAGTTATTTCCCGGAAATGCATCGAAACTCGAAAAAATCTAAAAATTAGTTATTTTTAATTGATATAAATAATAATTACACAAAATAAGGATATTCATAAATTCCAAAATTTATACTCCTTTATATATTTAGCTACAAAATACAAATAAAAATATTAAATATTTATTTTTAATATATTTTTTATTTATTTTTAATATATTAAGAAACGTAAGCAAGCTATGCTTTTATCACTCAGCATAGTTCTTAGCTTGTTATAAACAACCTCGCATCAGAAAATGTCCTCTCAGTTTCAGCTGAATGTTGGAGGAATCGTTTCCAAACCCTCACCCAGTTTCGTAATCTATTTTCTGTTGAGTCAAATAACTGCGATTCTTGCTTCACTATCTTGCTCAAGTTTGTCACTCTTGTTAGTTGAACAACATGGGACCTTTGTCTTTGAGTGCTTCGCTTTTGATTCGCTACTGATTTTATCTCTAAAAATCTTTCAATCATTGCCAGCAAACTATTCCAGCGTATTTTGGTGTCTAATAAACCATCTTTTCACATCGCGTTTGTTACCAGGAATTCCCGGGAACCAAGCATAATTCCCGAGAACACAAAAAGTAAGAAAATTTTTCGACTATCCGGGGAAATCCTAGCTATGATATGTTCCATCAGGCGGCTCGTACCACCGGTGGCTCGCACCTGAATGTTTCAACAGGCGGTGCGTACCATCAACAATTTAGTTCGTTTAGTACGAGGCGTATCCGGAAAGTAAGTACCGTTTCGTTCTACCGCCACCGCAGCGCTAGTGTCGCAGTTCCGCGCGTGTGCACACGTGTCTCTGGTTTATTGTCTGTCCACTGACGCCATTGTAGCCGGATTGTGTTGTGTTTACATGTGTTAGTGAGCGTTCAAAATGTTTAAGACGATTGCCGATCCCGCCGACTGTGAAGTGCGTTCTGTAATACGGTTTTTGAACGCAAAGAAAATTAAGCCAGCTGAAATTCATCGTCAACTTGTAGAGATTTATGGTGAAAATGTAATGACTGAAGGAATGGTTAGAAAGTGGGTTCGACAATTTAATGATGGACGCACCAATGTTCATGACGAAGCACGGAGTGGGCGACCTTCTGTTGTCAATGATGGTTTGGTTGCAAAAGTGAATGAGAAAATTCGTGAAAACAGACGGTTCACATAAGAATGCTTTTTGATGAGTTTCCACAAATTTCAAAAACTGTTTTGCATGAGATTGTCACAAATCGCTTAAATTATCGCCAATTGTGTTCCCGTTGGGTACGGATGTCCACGAAACGAAGTGATTTGGCAGTGCTTTGAAATTTCGTACCCGATGCAGTGAAGAGGGCAATGAATTCCTAAACAAAATTGCGACCGGTGATGAAACTTGGGTTTGTTCTTGAACTTGAAGCGTGATTTTAGAGGTAGGCTCTTTGACAGCGATGACGACGTAAAAAACGGTATTCAGAAGTGGCTGTCTTCACCGGCGGCATCTTTCTTTGAAGAGGGTATAAACAAGTTGGTTTCTCGCTAAATACAAATGTCTGAACAATGGTAGTATCTATGTAGAAAAATAGTTTACGAAATGCTCTTTCATGTAAAAATGAATTTTATTTTGAAAAACATTTTTTATGCGAGCTTTTCCAAAACGGCACTTACTTTCCGGACATGCCTCGTAACTAGAAAAAATTTCCATATAGTTGAACATTAAAATAATAGAAATTTAATGTATATTAATTGAAAAAGTAAGATTTATTTTATTTCAATTCAATATTATAAAATAAAGAGCAGCAATGTTTATCATTGCGGTAAAATTTCTTCTTTCACTTTTACATCTACAATTAGTTATCAGCAGATACTTTTATTGTAAGTGTTCGAAATGCTCTCCGTCAGCTACAATGCGCATCTGCACGTTTATTGTTCGAAGGATTATCTTTTCACCTGTTATCGCGAGATGCTACATCACAGGTTTGGAAAATCGCGACCAAACAAATGCGCGTTTTTACACGTTTTTTCTTAGCATTATTGCGCTCAAGGTGTCTTTTCGTACTAAATCGGAGACGCTCTACAATTTTGTGATTGACTTTTCCCCCCGTATCTTGTACCGTTTCTGGGATAGAAACACTAACTCCGTTGTTTGTCACCAGGTGGTTATCGATCTCACCGTCTAGCGCATGGTCACTATACTTAGACACCAAGTTTGTGGCAATAGTTGTCGCCGTTCTCAAGTTAATGTGGGGTAGAAGGACGTTAGTGGACACCTTGTATATGACGAGCGGCTAGATGGGCAGATAATAGCAATGATAGAGACATAATAGCAATTAATAATTTTTGTTATGGGTTACAATTTTGTTATTGGTTTTGTTATTTTAGTCAAGCAAAACTGATAGACTTTTATTAAAAGCATTTTTCTACATGTAGCAAAGTATATTATTATCGTTATTTGTTTATTTTAGTCCTGCAAAACTGATAGACTTTTATTAAAAGCATTTTTCTACATGTAGCA
>BGPR01005237.1:34259-49044 GCA_013235015.1 Araneus ventricosus | reverse complement strand
GCAAAACTGATAGACTTTTATTAAAAGCATTTTTCTACATGTAGCAAAGTATATTATTATCGTTATTTGTTTATTTTAGTCCTGCAAAACTGATAGACTTTTATTAAAAGCATTTTTCTATATGTAGCAAAGTATAATATTATCCTATTTGTTTTATTTGAAATGCTAGAATTAATTGACTTGTTTGTTACTTCATCCGAAAGGTAGAGTTTGATGAAAAAAATTTATTTTTGACTGTTCATTGCGTGAAAAAATAAATATCATTCTACAAAGCTGAAGAAAATAAACCTTTTCATCTCCATCAGACTTCATTTCAAATGCTGAAACTTTTAACACATTAGGGAGGAAATTAATTGCATTACATCCGAAAAGTTTATTTCAAGTTAAAAAAAATGCCTATTTTTGTAACCGTCTATTAATATTTCTCATTTAAAACGTACATAGTTTTCCCTTAAGGTATAAATTTAGATTCTCTCAATCTTTTTGGTTAATGAAATTTAACAAAATACACGGAATTGCAAAATGGCATCTATATATCATATTAATGTACATATTTTTCATATAGGGTTCCCCCTGTGAACCAAAAGTATTGCAAGCAAAATTCTATTTAATACTAGGAACCGTAAAATGGCACTGAGAACAGTGTTATCATTACTACCTGAAATTATATCTCATTTAAATGTACAAAGTTTACTATGAGCAACATCCAACAGTGAATAATTCACTCTGACAATTGGGTTCATGAAACATTTTTAGAGTCGAAAGGCATCAAGTGTTCAGTTATTTGGAATAATATTTTAAATGTATGTAGCCTTCTTTTAAAACTCCATAGTTATTTCTAGATTAAGTTAATGAAATTTGACTACGTTTATTGAATATTTGTTCTGTGTATACTTATTTTTCATTTAAGCATATATATTTTCCCATACCAGTTCCAAGTATCAGTTTGGAATCAAGCCATAAAAAAAATCTATGTAAAAAAAATTGTAAGTCAAAAGCATGTTTGACAATTTGTGCTAGTCGATGTAATTTATTTTTACTTTCTCGTATACGAAGAGAAAGTATTGTAATCGTCAGAAAATTCGAACTCGAGATTTTGACGAATCTCTGCGTTTTAGACATCCCTGAGTCCGAAAAACACAATTTTGGAATTATGTCTGTCTGTCTCTGAACACGATAACTCGAAAGCTATTGAAGCTACAGAGACGAAATTTGGTATGTGATATTGACAGATAATTTGTAGGTTCCTATCAAATTTTGGACAAAATCTGTCTATGGGAAGTCTGTCCGCGTTCATGTGAACACTATAATTCAAAACCTTGAATATCTAGATAGATAAAATTTGGAACACAATTTTATCATCAGGAATGTAGATCCGTATCAAATTTTGGTCTAATTCCGTCAAAGGGTGGACTATCTGTCGGTCTATATAATCGCATACTTCTACACATTATAACTCGTAAACCCTACAGCTTTGATAATTAAAAATTGGTACGAGGCTTGCTAACATGAATTGTAGATCCGTGCCCAATTTTCGTTTCAATCGGTCGAAAAAAAGTTGTCCAAAAAGCCTATTTGTCTTTTCTCGTCACTCAACGACGCGAGGCCGTTATTGCGTAATTGCTCGATTCACTTACGCTAATCCTTTGAGCTTCCTCCCACGCCTTTCGCCTCCAAGCTTCCGATTCCCAAGCTTTTTCTCGACTGCGTTAGGGACGCTTATTCGTTTTAATGCTTTTCAGTTTATTTTCCCTCCACATGTGTTAGGAGTATATGAGAAAGTTTAGGGGAGACCACTCCCCCTGGTTTAGAGTGTGTGGAATCAATAAAGATTCTCTACGCACACCCATCCAAATTGCAAACCGGAGATCTTCATCTCTGGAGGCAAGGGTGTGTGGTAGAAAAATAAAGTATCGGAACGGCGTTCGGGCTCCACTGCACCCCTGTTTGCAACCGTGAATTGTAATACGATAATGACAACGATATCTCATCTGACTCCTGAGCAGCGAAGCATTGCAGTGTAAAAATATTTTATCTCGAACTCGTATCTGATAGCAACGCGAGTGGGCAGATGCACAATTCAAACAAACTGGAAAAACTGTAAGGAGAGACGTCCCGGAAATAAAGTGATCCGGATTTTTCCCCAATTCGAATTAAATATCCCTGTTATCAAATAATTTTATTTAACTTCAATTGTTTGCTGTTTCTAATGATGGAATTTTTTAATTCAATTTTTCAATTACTTCCTCGTGTGCTAGAGTTTTGAAACTTTGTACACTTTTGCGTTCTTGACGAAAATGCACTATTTTATTATTTTCAGAATTTAATTATCAGTTACTCGATTTAATTAAATTACCTCTCCCATTCGCTCTCCCCAGCTTCTTAATATTTTTCTATTGATTTTAATTTAATATCTATATAATCAGTTTTACTTAGCAAATTGGGACTACCTACCTGAAATATAAAAACATTTGGTTGTGGATCATTTTGAAAAGAGCTGGTTTCAGTGTATCGCGTATAAAAAAATGGAAAATTAAAATTGAAAAGTAATTTTATTCATCATTGTGTTAAAAATTGTATCGCCTTTTTTACTATTTAATTTTGGATCGGACATTTTTTTTAATTATAAAGCAACTTATTTTTTTATAATTATAAGAAAACATGACAGAAACTTGCTGAAAGTAATTAATTAATTATGAATGTTGTTTGAATAAAGTTCCATACTTTAAACGATGCTTGATTTTAATTTCATTATAATATTAAGTGCGCCATTCGAGTTGTCTTCCATTTTGATTGTATTTTCTTTTATTTTCTAATTGTTCTCTTTAATGTGTTTTAATTATTTTAATCAAAAAAATTTTGTTGTTTAATTCTATAGTGATTTGTTGGTTAATTGTAAGACAATTTTGTTGATTCAATCACTGGATGCTGCTCCGTTGGGCGCGCAAAAAGGTGTATTGTTATCGCTATTGTTTACTTCTTCTGTATTTTTTCTTTTTTTGTATTCTATTATCTGTATTTGTATTTTATTGGAAGTTGCTGCATATGCGCCATTCTGACTAATACAAAAGTTTCAATTAATTTTAATTGGCCTTTGGCATTAATTTTAATTGGCCTTTAATTTAATGGCCTTTGTAATTAAATGAAAGCACAAATTAAATTTGTTGAAAAAACACGGGTGAAAAATCTCGGCCATCCCCAACATTGCGGGCAGCTCGCATAAAAACCAATCCCACTATAGGCACCTATGGGGAGTGTTTTCGATGCCAATATTTGGCGATATTTCCCTTTTTTGGCGAGAAATGCTTTGTAAAGTTTTTCTATTTCGACGACCGAGAGATGCTATCTGTTATAAGGGTGTAAACATTTTCACTTTGCAGTTTGTTTTTTTCTGTGTGTGTGTGACTTAAAGTAGAAAGAATTCCTTCTTGAGTGTCATTGAATACGAATGCATTTTTAAAACTAAACACGAAATAAGTATATAGTGTATAATTCTTTGCTAAAGTAAAGAATCTAATACGCATAAGTTAGAAAAATGTTTCGATACATAAATACTTTACCAATGAGCTTAATATGAGCAAGAATTAAAGTTGAAAATAATTTGTTATTAGTTGTTCATTGTAAATAAAGATGGATGGTTTTCAAAACACGACGAAGAAAAAACTCAGTTTCGCGCCAATCAAAGTAAACACGGAAACCCTAGCGGGCATAATGATCAACTTGGCGTAGTAAAAGACATTCCCATAGGCGCCTATAGTGGGATTGGTTTTCATGCGGGCAGCTCCCTACTTTGCCTACTATTACCTACCTTTGCCTACTACTATTTAATGATCCAACCCTGAAGTGGCGAATCCAGGGGTGGGGCTATCGGGCTGCCGCCCCCCCCCCCCCCAGAGCTAAACCAGAATTCTTGATTTAATTTAAAATCACTACAACTGTTTGTTCTTAATTTTCATTTAAAAAAAATAGTAATAAAATCGTGACAACATTGCTTTCTGGCTTGACAAGCTCGTATATTTTCCTACTTTTCTAGTCATTCCACTTGTACTTGTAGCGTTGGTGCGGTCGAACACATTTTTTGGCTAGTTGTTTCATTGTATTTTTTATTAAATTATCGAAAGTATTGTAGTGTTCTCTATGATTCTTATTGTCAGGTGAGTAAAGTCTGTAAAGTTAAAGTGTTTTGGTCTATATAAGCCATGAGGTTTGACATTCGTCGCTACGATACAAAATTTTTATGACCTCAGCCCCCTCCAGACCCGAATCCTGGATTCGCCACTGCGACCCTGGCAGCAGTGGCGCAGAGAGGATAAGTGGATTTTTTCGTAGCTTAGTAGCTTAGTCGTCAGTAGCTTAGCTTCTGCATACACCGTCCGCGGCATGGTATTTTTCGGCCCCCCCCCATCGTATTTGATTTCATAAAGTGCCATAAACGCACTAACGTTTAGTCGCCCAGTGGGCGTAACGAGGGTAAGTGGCGCCAGGAAAATAACACAGTAAAGCACCGTCTATACGTCTTTCAAGGGGTTGACGTAAAACGGCGTATAAATGAAAAGACGCATCATCGAAACTGTGTTAAACAACTTTGATTAGTACAAATTTAATGCTACTCATGCAAATTAATTTAAAAGTATAAATTTTAAAGGTCTTTAAGATACTACTACTATAATACTATATGGTATGGAAATCAATAATTAAATTTGAAAATTAAACAATTGTCATTAAAGTGAGAAAAATCATACCTTTATCGCATATCTCGAGTACTAATTACACATATCTTATACGATTTATGTACATGCAGGTAGGCATTTGATTAAAATGATCTATAATCATATTCTGACGCGCTCATTGTCTGTGAATAGTAGCCACATTATTATGAATCGAATCAAGTTCTTTGTATTGTTTTTTCTACTATTATTTTTACAGAAGAAATAGGTTCGAAGTTTCTCAATGCGTCTTGAAAGGAAGGTGGAATGACTTCATCATCGCTTAAATTACCACCAGATAAATCATTTTCTATTAAATTATCAATTGCGAATAATTTCGATGTCATAATCACATTTGTAACAGTTCACATACTGAAAAAGAGGAAATTTTCACATCTTAGAACGGGGAAAAAAGACGTATAACCAGAAGTTTTGCGTCGTATAAAGGAAGCAATTTATCATTACAAAGAATACGAATGAATCGGGGCTGAGGTGAAACGACGTATAAATGAGAAACGTATAAACGGTTTTTTATTGTAATTATTTTTTTAACCCTACCCGTCATCAGTGGCTTAGCAAGCGTAAACGGCGCCAGGGGGTGTGGGATTATTTTTTACGCACCCTCGTGATATTTTGCTTTAAAAAATGGCATAAACATAATAATGTTTGGATTCCACGTCTTCCCCTAAAACTGACGCCCGGGGCAATTGTAGGGAGACTTGATCCCTAGGTCTAAAACCAGAGAAAAAATGCAATTAAGTCTCTGAAACTGGCAACACTAATAAAGTGATTCCTTATCAACAGATCTGGTAACAGAATTTCATTCAGCCATTTTTATTTTTGTTGTAAGAAAGGAATCTCTGATTTCTTATAGTCAAACTTCTTTTGGAGTAGGTAGTTTATGTTTCTTATTTTTTGCTAAATATAACTAAATTACTTAAGTTTATTGATATAATATACTAACATTCCTTACTGCTTAAATGTTGTTATTTACATCCAATATTTTCTTTACTTTTGATTTAACAATTCTTTTTGGAACACATGCACATTAGGGACAATTGATCCCCATTGTATGGGGAGACTTGATCCTGGGATCAAGTGTCCCCAAAGTTAAGTTAAATTAATATTGACAATTTTATTACCCTCCCCCCCTACTGGCCATTGCGATTTTCAAGTCACATTTAGATAATATCAATATTATTTAGAATATGGTTACCTTAATTTTGGATGGTTGACAAAGGTAGAAAGTTAATATGTGGCAGCATATGATGGTTAGCAAGAACATGGTGACGGTTTCACAGAAAGAGATAATTAACCATTCCGTAGGAAAAATTGAAAAGAAGATATCATCATCTGAATGCGAAATAAATTTTTTAAGAAAAAGATGACTTCATTCCAACCAATTCATTTATCCAGAAAATAGTGACATTAGTGTTATGGACAACGACGACATTGTCAAAAAACTACCTAAACCAGCCATGCTTGATGGAACTCTTCGAACTGCAAAAATTTTAACATTTATTTTTGATTTTTAAAGCTTTGTAAATGTTGTTTGATCATTAATTTCAGCGATAACTATCATTCATATGGGAGACAGTGATGTTCAATAATGTAGAATTTTCTAAATGTGTTTTTCTCCCTTTTTACATGTTAGTCAACAATAAATTTGATTTCGACTACTTAATTTGAATCATTTCAATTCATCTGTTTCAAGGATCAAGCCTCCCTTGGAAAGGGATCAAGTCTCCCTGCAATTGGGGAGAATTGTTGGAAAACAATTCATCTTTATTTTAAAAATGGTTTTTCAAAAAAAAAAAAATACTACA
Source organism: Araneus ventricosus (assembly GCA_013235015.1). NCBI lineage: Eukaryota > Metazoa > Arthropoda > Arachnida > Araneae > Araneidae > Araneus > Araneus ventricosus. Next base: position 42,512 of record BGPR01005237.1, on the reverse strand, counting down.
ACAAAAAAGACAAATGAGCCTTTAATAATGACTGAAAACATTTTTAAAAAATTTTGTTTTTTTCCAAAATAAAAATTAAAAACCGAAAAAGGGATCAAGTCTCCCCTACCCTCCTCCCCCCCTCGCTACGCCACTGGCAACAAGAAATGAGATCAGCTCGATGACGTCTCCCCCTCAGTGCTTTCATTCGAAAGTCGAAACACTTCCTGAAACAGAAGACACCTTAAATGGAATTCCGGCAGCCGGAATCAAGTCATCTGCCTCTGCTGCTGGGAGGTGCGCGATAGCAGCTGATAAAGCTCGTTCGATCCAAGTCCAGGTGGAACTCCCTCTCTTTCGAGTGCGCCTTCACACCCACAGCGTCGTTTTCTTCCTCGCGGTAAGTCGCTTCATCAAAAAAATTATTTTTCTTTCACCTGCACTTTCGTTCTGTTTCTTTTCGCCCCGTGAAAATGATTCTTGTCATACACTTTTATTCAACTTGACTTATTTCATGGTTGTGAAAAATTATGCAGTTGTGTATTCCCGATGACAGTGCACTGTTTTAATATTTTAAAAACTTAATCATAAGCCAATCGTTTAATTTTAATTATTATTTTTTATTTTACGTGAAATTTTAATGACAAGCCAGATAATGTAATGTTTGAATACCCATTGTTTCCCATATTCAAACTTGGAGGCTCTATTTGTGTGTGTGTGGGATAGTCAAAGTATTAGTGAACTATTTTTAGAGCCAAAACGGTTTCGAAGGTTGAAAGTTTCAAGATCTACAAAACAAAATATATTCACTCTTGTTTTCACATGCTTTTATTTATAACTCGGCTAGTTATATGTTTGTAACATTAGAATTATATTGTAACTGGTTTTCCATTTCCTGTGTGTCATTTACCATGCTTTTTATTTGCTGTGTTGCAGTTCAAATCGTGCACCTCCCCTATTAGCACATGATGCTTTACAATATTTGTACGATATCTTCACGATATTGTTCGGCATTCAGAATATCGGAACAATATCGTAGAGATATCGTACAATATCTTGAGCCTTTTATCTTTTGATTTTTTACCTTTTGAGCCAAATATCTTTTTAAGCGCTTTCACTTTAACTTGACCTGTTTCATGTTTGTAAAGATGGAATCTTCTAATCGAATTTACTCTCTCTTCCTGATGTGCTAAAGTTTTGAAATTTTTTACTATTTTGTATTCTCTATGACGGTACGCTATATTAATATTTTAAGAACTTCATTATCAGTTAATTGATTACTTTTAATGAAATTTTGATTCCATACAGTGGCGCCACCTGGTAGTGAATTTGATTTGAATTTTCTACACTTTTGTATTCTCGATGACAATACGCTATTTTAATATTTTAAGAACTTCATTATCAGTTAAACAATTACTTTTAATGAAATTTTGATTACATACGAGTGACGCCACCTGGTAATGATTTTGATTTAAATTTTCTGCACTTTTATATTCTCGGTGACAATGCTCTATTTTAAAATTTCAAAACTTAATCATCAGTTAATTGCTTACTTTTAATGAAATTTTGATTTCACTCGAGTGGCGCCACCTGGTAGTGAATTTGAAAAAAATATTTATTTCAAAGTTGCACGATATTAAAAAATAATGAATTATAAATTTAAAAAACTAAAAAGAAAGAAATAGAATGATAGAAAGTAGTAAATAATTAGAATAAAAAGAATTCAACTTGTTATTATCACAACTTAAACTCTAATAAAAGCATATTTTTAAAAAAACCGTTTTAAATAAATGAATAAACCAATGAATATATTGAAAAATAATGATAATTCCACTTCTCTTTCATTCATATCATAACAATTTTGCTTGATAAATTTAATAGAAAGTTATTAATACACAATATCATTACTGATGTGAATCCTGATTTCAATGGAGCTTATCTTGCCTATGTGCATTCTTCAGTGTCTTCATATTTAAGCCGGAGTTCAACTTTCTTTGTTTCACACAGAAAAAGAACTTTATTTTAACACGAAGTCAACATACAGAGTGTCTCAAAAAGTCGTTTACAAACCTTAAGAGTAGGTCAGGCACACAGAAACAATTCATTTTCGCAATAGAAAATGGGGATTAATGTAATCAGTGAATTAAGTAATTAAGTAAAATAAAAAGCTACATCAGATGAAATGTTCATTTCAGATTGAATGGAATACATATACACGATAGGACAGTAACCCAATTACATGAATAATAGCTTGCAAAAGCGTGTACCGCTTCAGACGACATGTCCTTTGAACACTTACTTAAAGTATCCCAAAAGTTTGTTGTTGATACAGCGTTCTACTTGCCATTGTCTTATCTGTCATTCTGTACACGACTTGTAATGTTGTTATTCATGCAACTGGGTTGTTGTATTTAGGGATGGAAAAAACCTGCCGTTTTAAACCGAAAACCAATTTTTTTTCTTCGATTGGCCAGTTTTTTCGGTTATTTTTTTGCCCCGGATTAAACCGGTTATTTTTTTAAATCCAATAACCAGGAAAAAACGGGTGGGAAGATAGGCTAGATTTTAGGTTCGACTAGACTAAAATTTACCAGGTTATAAAGCTTTGAATTTCATCATCTTAGGCCAATCACCGACAACCGCTTCCTCGAGGCGTCTGTTGGTTGGCGGATTACTGAAACGGTCTTTATGAACAAATAAATATTGGCCAATGGATTGATTTCCTGCAAAAACAATGCTAATAAAAAATTTTGTTTGAAAATCGCGTCTGTTTTTTGTTGCCAAAAAATATTTATCTTTAGTAGGAAGTTCTGTGGCGTCCGAAAGATTAGTATCTACGTTGAATGATGTTGTTTCCGATGGGAGGTGTCGACTCACGGATCAACACATTGCTGAAAGAATCTTTATGAGCAGATTAGATGATAAATATTGGCCAATGGATTGATTTCCTGCAGAAACAATACTAATAAAAAATTTTGTCTGCGAACGGCGTCTGTTTTTTTTGTAGCCAAAAAATATTTATCTTTAGTAGGAAGTCCTGTGGCGTCCGAAAGAGTAATATCTACGTTGAATGATGTTGTTTCCGATGAGAGGTGTCGACTCACGGATCAACACATTGCTGAAAGAGTCTTTATGAGAAGATTAGATGATAAATATTGGCCAATGAATTAATTTCTTGCGAAAACAATGTTAATAAAAAATTTGTCTATAATACGTACTTATTGCCATAATTACTCATTTATTATTATTACATATTGTATTAATTACTTATTTATAATCATCACTTAATACATTAGTTAATTATTGTATTAATACTCACTTATTGTATATTATTATTAATAAAAAAATGTGTCCACAAACGTTGTTTTAAAAAAAACAACCGAAAACCGGTTATTTTGATCGGTTTTAACCGCCAGGTTAAACCGGAGTTGAAAAGACCGGTTTAACCGAACACCTGTTTTTTTTAAAATAACCGCCATCCCTAGTTGTGCCGTTGTAAATTTATATTCCATTCAGTTTGTGCTGTGCGTTTCATTTCCTGGTCTCTTTTCGCTACAAAGACCCCTCTGCAGCGAAACCCCTTAATGCTTCTGACCCCATCGTTTCATTGCAAAGATTATTTATTTCTGTGCACGTGACCCTTCTGTAGCGAAACCCCTTAATGCTTCTGACCCCATCGTTTCAGTGCAAAAAGGATTTATTTCTGAGCACGTGACCCTCCTCTTACAGTTGTAAACAATCTTTTGAGATACCCTGTATGCGCGGTCATTAAGCATATCACGAACACACAGACAGATGAAGAGCTGTTGCTCTATACGGTTGTTATGTGTTATTGTACAGAATTCTCGACGAACACTAAAAAAAAAGTTTAAAAGCATACGATTAACAATTAACATTAGGAACAATGTTCAAGCAAACACTTCAGGAACAACTTTTCTGAAGCACGTGCAGGTAAATTTTATCTGTTTAATGAATAATAGGGTGAACATTCATGTTCTTGAATCTCCAGTTTCGCTAGTCTTTCCTACTGAATTTGACATTTTAACTTATAGCAATTGCGAACTAAAACATGAAGCGAAACCTTAACAAAGTTATTTATTTAGTCCAGATGAATAGTTGCAGCGTATTGTTTGTGGAATACAAAAACATTTTACTCCATTTTAAAAATGCAATCTTGATCTATTGGATTTTCTATTATTATGTTGACTCATTATTATTACTTTTATGTCTTTTCAGAAAATAATCCAAAGGCAGAATCATGTCGAGAGTTGTCAGACCTGTAAGTATAGAGAAAGGATTTTCTCGTGCGTTACTTTTAATGTAAATGTATTTGATCAGATTCATTTTTAAAATACTCAAGTCATTGCATCTAATGAAGAAACTTAATGTCAAATTTAACGGCAAATCATTTTTTACTTTATTCTCCGAGTATAAATGCGAGATGAAACTGTTGAATTTGGCCTTGATGCTATATCCATTGCGCAGCAGAAGGTAACTCGTACTTAACACTCTCGGTGTTAAATATGAGTCATTGTGACCGCAAGATGTTCGCGTTAGAGGGTTAGATAATGAATGAAAATGTTCGGACTTATAATGATACAATACATCTTTTTTTAAAACGTAGGACTACGTTCCTCCCATTCGAGTCTCAGGAAGGAATTTTATTTAGAGCCGAAACGCCACAAAAAACGTTGTACGGGAGATCCCCTATATCTCGGTAACTACATACGTTAAAAACATAACTAATGTCTTATTTTAGAGATAAAGGGTAACAACAGAAGTTACAAAAGAAAATTCAAAAATCGGAATTGTAATTCAGCGACTGCTGAGTCTCAAAGTTGGTCAAAAATACGCATGAATTGGTGACGCGATCCTCTATATCTCGGTAACTACATATGTTAAAAACATAACTAATGTCTTATTTTAGAGATAAAGGGTAACAGCAGAAGTTACAAAAAAATTTGAAAATCGGAATTATAGTATCGGAATCTACTGAGTAGCAGAGTTAGGGAAAAATACGCATGAATTGGTGACGTCTCACGCATGAGGTGCGCTCTCTCGCTTGAAATCAACTTCGAGAAACAAAAGATAATCACGAGTAACTTCGAGAAACAAAAGAGTATCGCGAGTAACAAAGAGTATCCGAGAAGCTTCGAGAAGCAAAAGAGTCACGCGAGTAACAAAGAGAATCCGAGAAGCTTCGAGAAACAAAAGAGAATCGCGAGTAACAAATAGAAACCGAGAAACAGAAGAATCACGCGAGTAAAGTAGTCCTACGCCTTTAACATCAGCGGCTGTTTGAGAAAGACAGCCTCCCGTCATATTTCCCCTTTTGCCTTAGAAGCTTCAGATTTAAGAGAAAAAAATTAAATAGGATCTCATAATCAATTAAATAGCTAGAATTAGTCCGATATTAAAAGAATAAAAATAATGAATAATTACAAGTACGATAAAAACTTATGAAATATTTCCTTATTTCTCACAGTTTTTGAATAAAATTATGATGGGAAACAATTTTCATTTGCTTGCAGAGTTTCTCCCAGTTTTCTTTCGTTCATTTTGCTATTTCCCTCATGAATCGGCGATTTCCTCGGGTTTGTGCTCTCTTTTCTGTTAATATTCCCTTAATGAACTCTCTTTGAAATATGCTTCTGCAAAGAACTGTTTTAAATGATACCGATTATGTGGATTATTTTTCTCTCTCGCCAACTGCATGACTAATCTACAGTGGAACCTCGGGAATCCGGCCTAATTGGGGCTGAACTTTGTTCGGATTTCAGAAAATTCGGATTATCATGGAAATTCGGTAAAATACTCTTGATATGCCAATGACACTAGAGTATTGACTTTGGATGCTCTGTGATAAAATTCGGAAGGAGCTAGCGGCGATTCGCATGGTACAGTGAGCCATGGGCAAACAAGTTGAGGGTAGTAACCATGAGCTTGAGTGGTTCAAGATTATTATGACAATGTTACAATGTTACTATGACTACAAATAGCTTACTGGGTTAAAAGTGGTGGGTTTGGTTTCACCTGTTATCTAGTCCACCCGAGTCGAGTCAGTGTTCACTTAACTGATCTTGTATGCGTTACTCTATCGAAACTTATAATTGTTACGATGTGTCGAAGTGTTAATCGTGTTAAAGTGCTTGTCGTGTGAATGAATTAATTCTTGTTGAGAGGACAGAACAGAACGCCGTCCCTTACCCCCGTACCCGTGACCAGACCGGTCATTGAACGGTTTGATGGGCAAGACACGGGAATTTTATTTAAGAAAAACAAAATAAACAAAAAGAAGGAAATATATACACTATGTACAGCACAGGCATTTCCACTTTTACACTATTAGTTCGTAATAGTCTTCTTTTCATTACGTGTTGAAATACCTTTCTTTTATTTGAAGGGGGAATGTCCGGTGATTGAGCTACTTAGTTCAGCTCGCTGGGATGTTGAAGGCTAGGGAGGCCAGAAAATATCTCTGTTTTCGCTAATGAATTTGATGATTCCACGAATTTCCTGCCTGGAGACGAGGTTCTTGGCGACCCTTTTCAGCCATTCTCGTTCGAAGTTTGGCGCTGGCTCCCTCATATGCCAAGACACTGTATGAATATACTCCGTGGCATAGTGAAGTGTCGTGCCAATTCCACCACAACTGCAATAATCGCTGTCAGACAGGTGAAACCTTTTGAGGTAGGCAGGGAATGGTCCATGTTGAGAGAAGAAGATAACATCCTCTCTAATCCAGTTAGTGGGACGGAGACTAACTGAGGGCATGATGTTATAGATTTTCCTGCCTGTATCACCATTCTTCCATGAGGTGTGTTGAGAGGACAGTATCACAGTTTCCACGTGACATTGTTTCCATGGTAACGAATCAAGATCAAGATCATCCCGACGTCTCGACAAATCTTGTATCGTACACAGATGCTGCTACTGCACTTGAACTGGCGCTACGCTACGTGGAAAAGCCCGGTGCCACTACACAGACCAACGTGATGTTTGTGCGGCGCTGGCACAGCATCGCGCCGTCATGCAGGTTTAGTTCCTTACGTCGGAAAAAGCAAACCGATTTAATTTTGCTAATTAAAGGTGCTGTATTCATTCTTGGACACCAATTCAAAAGTTTCTTTTAAGTTAGGAATAAGCATTAGCTTTATTTCTGATTCGTAATTATTATGTTCCCTTCATTTTTTAACCCTTCAACCGGCTGGAACGTAGAGAGTCGCTCTCTGATGACTATTCTAAAGCCGGCTCCGTCGCAAAAAGTCGTTCTTCGATTATTACTCTTAAACCGGCTCCGGCGTAGAAAGTCGCTCTCTGTTTATTACCCGAAAACCGGCTCCGAAACAATTGCGTTCACCATTTAGCTACCAGAGAGGCCGTTTTCAAAGCATTCAGCTGAAATATTTTTGCCGTTCAAAGGGTTAATTAAATTTTTCAGAACATTTAAAAAAAATGCTCAGATTATTCAAAATTTCAGATTCCTGGGGTTCGTACTACCGAGATTCCACTATTTTTAAGAATTTAAATTTTTTTCCAATCAGTTTTAAAAGTTACTAGCCGAATTCGGAGACCAAGTGTTCGTCCGTAATATTAATAGCTGTCGCTACACCTCCAAAGTGGGGAAATAAATTGGCAGAATGAGTCCAATTATGGAGGATGAGGGGGACCTTTTCAAGGTATATATTGCGATATATCTCAGAAATGGAGGACAGTGGGGGACAAGTGACCACTTTTCATATAAAATAAAAATTGACGAAATCGGTACAGTGGTTGGGGTCTGGAGAAATAACACTGTTTTTCCCTAATAGTGAATGTACAATGAAGTTGTATTTTGTAGGGATGAGAGAAATCTACCGGTTTTAAACGAAAACCGGTTCTTTTGCTTCGGTTAACCGGTTTTTCCCGTTATTTTTTGTCCTGGTTATAACCGGTTATTTTTTTAAATCCAATAATCGGGTTAAAAAAACCGGATCGGAAGATAGGCTCGATTTCAGGTTCGATTAGACTAAAATTTACCAAGTTAAGAAGCTTTGAATTTCGTCATCTTAGGCCAATCACCGACAACCCCTTCCTCGAGGCGCCTGTTGGTTGACGGATGACTGAAAGAGTCTTTATAAATAGATAAATATTGGCCAATGGATTGAATTCCTCTAAAAACTATATTAATAAGAAATTTTGTCTAAAATTGGAGTTTTTTTTTTTAAAAAAACCCTCCGAAAACCGGTTATTTTGAGCGGTTATAACCGCCAGGTTAAACCGGAGGTAAAAAAA
>BGPR01005237.1:0-24214 GCA_013235015.1 Araneus ventricosus | reverse complement strand
TTGGAAGCCTATTTTACCTTCGAAAGAAAGAGCACGCTCTTCCCGTTGTTAACGTGCGGAAAAGACGTCTCCCAACTCCAAGGACCAAATAACCTTATCTTCATTCATGAAGATCTTCATAATACTCGTGAGTCAGGCCAGGGATCTTTTGCATTGGGCAATATTTGCACACACGTCGACGAAAGGTCTTCAGCACTGGGCTTCGTGAAGAAAAAGGTCACTGGCAGTCTGTTGCCAGTGGTTTGGACCACCTTTATCATCAAACAAATGATCGTGTGAACATAAACTGAACCTGTGAAGACGGTCACGAACGGTCCATGTCCTGCGATGAATGTGGTTCTTGAGTTGAATGAGGCTCGATTAACGTTGACTTGAGGCACGAAAATGAAGGTTCGCCGTCCCGTTTCCGAAAGGTTCCATCTATCCTGCCAGATTTCAAGGGAACACTCTTTGCGATTTTTTTTTAAGGCAAGATTTAGGGACATCGATCTTGATGTTGAGAGTACTGCCATGAGTACCCTGTCTGGCTAACTGGTCAGCGACCTCGTTCCCTAGTACCCTCGAATCTCCTTACAGAGATGACAACTTCGGTTGTTAAGAGCTCCAGATGTTCAGGATTTCCCGGGCAATTGCTGAGTTTCTGGAGAGTCGAAAGAGCTTTCTGGAATGAGTGGCTATCTGTATGAATAGTGCATTTTACCAGGGATTCGTGATAACCATCGCGTGGCTTCTCTCAATGCTACCATCTCAGCCTGAAAAACACTATTATTATCATCTAATAAGAAATAAGTTAAGGCTTGATTAATACATATTTTGAACTCCCAAACAAGGAACTCCTTAGGAGGCCACCTCTCTTCACGCCAATTTTCCTTGCAACGGAGGGTCTCTGTTGAGAGGTTTCTGTGCATTTCAAACAATACAAGCGGCCGCGGTGACCTGATAGGATCTCGGTTTCAGGATCTGAGGGTTGCAGGTCGAAACCCAATCCGTTAAAGATAAGCGCCATGTGTGGGCCCGGCGGACGCTGGGGACAAACTTTCTCCGCTGCTGTGGTGCGGAAGCTTGGAGAGAGGAATTCCGCGCTCAGGTGTCGTCCTCATCAGCTGACCACGGTTCAAAATGACGAGAGTCGTCCCCAAACAGCCCTCGTGTTGCTTCAAAACAGGACGTTAGGAGTTGGAACCCTACGTCCGTTAACGCTAACCCTGTTACTTCGATGTACCTTTTCTCAACATTTTCTTCTCTTCAACTCTTCTTTCTTTCGCATGTTATAGACACATGTTTGAAATTTTTTTATACAAGTAAAGTACATTTTTCTCATTATTGAAATGAGTTTTAAAAAATTCAAAAACTTATTTTTTATTAATTTTTTTTAGGTCAGAACAAAAAAATGAAATTAACTGCGATGTACATTTTTCAAGGTATGTTATAGGTTCATGTTTGAAATTTTTTTATACAAGTAAGTACATTTTCTTATTATACTGAAATGGTTTTTTTAAAGAAATCAAAACTATTTTTTTACAATTTTTTTGTGACAGAACAAAAATGTGAAATTACAATCATGAGTAACACCTTTTCAAAATCTGTTATCGATACGTGTTTGAAATTTTTATAGAAGTAAAGAATATATCTTTCTCATTTTATCTGAAATGAACTTTAGTTATTTTATTTTTTTATAAATTTAAATATTTAATTAGGCATAGTGAAATTTTACCACTTTGACACAAAAAATTGTAAAAATAAAGTTTTGAGTTTTTTTTGAAGTTCATTTCAGTATAATGAGAAAGGTGTACTTTAATGTATAAAAATTCAAACATATATCTATAACAGATTTTGAGAAAAGGACATCGAAGTAACAGGGTTAGGGTTAACGGCTTAGGGTCCCAACCCTACTATAACTAAACTAAACTCCAAATAATTCAGTCCAAATTGCCTTTTGTGATATCGGTGTTTCATTTAATTTTTGTAAGAAAAAATTTTTATTTTCGCATCAATACTATCAATGTATATTTTCTTATTTTGCTTCAGTAGTTCTTGTTTTCGTTGTGTGATGGGGTACTTTGTCTTCTCAAATCCCTTTTGATATTCAGTAAGTCAATACAATGCATCATTTGGGTTCATTTTTATAAGAATTGGATGAAGTTTTTATCCCAACATAATGATATTTTATTTTTTGTTTTGAACAAATAATTCTCAGTTTTCAAAACATTGTGTTGTTGAATAACATTTAAAAATGAAGAACATTCAAGAGTGCAAGAAACCTTAATATGGGTAACCAGGCGAGTGGTCTCCCTAAACTTTCTCGTATACTCGTAACACATGTGGAGAAAAAATAAGCTGAATGGCATTAAAACAAGCGTCCCTAACTCAGTGGAGGAAAAGCTTGGAGCTGAAAGGCGTGGGCAGAAGCGGAAAGGATTGGCGCAAGTGAATGCGCAATTACCAATAACGGCCTCGCGTCATTGTGTGATGAGAAAGATAAATAGGCGATTTCAACACCTTTTCTCCGACCGATTGCAAAAAATTGGGCACGGATCTACAATTATTGTTAGCAAACCCATACCCAATTTTTTTATTTATCAAACCGTAGGGATTTCGAGTTATAATGTTTGAAGTATGATTATACAGACCGACAGACAGATAAACCTTTCACGGATTTTGTCAAATTTGATAGAAACCAAAAATTGTGTGTCATATCATACCTCAAATTTCTCTCCGTAGCTCTAATAATATCAACCAGGGCACACAGACACACAGACAGATATTATTCAAAAAATTGTGTTTTTCGGACTCAGGAAGGTCTAAAATGTAGATTCGTCAAATCTCGAGTTCAAATATTTAAAGATTACAATACTTTCTCTTTGTATACTTCGTACAACAAAGTAAGAAGTCAATTCACCTGACGTCATATGCATGAAAAACGTAACTGCGAGGACGTCATGCACTTTTCCTTCTGTGAGATGCGCGATGTATAAATAAAATTGGGAAGTTCGCTTAATGTGTCACATAATCATCAATACACACATTGACATTTGTTTTGTTTCTGCATCTGTAAATGACCTTTACCCTTTTTACTTTCTCGTATATCAAGTATACAAAGAGAAAGTGTTGTAATCTTCAAAATTCGAAATCGAGGTTTGACGAAGCTCCACGTTAATCCCGAGTCCGAAAAACACAATTTTAGAATATGTCTGTGTATCTGTCTGTGAACAGATAACTCCAAACTATTAGATGTTCTACGAAATGCCCAGTATCTGATCTGACACACAATTTGTATTACCTATCAAATTTTGACAAAATGTCCACAATCTGTCTGTCTGTATGTCCGTGTTAATGTGAACGAGATAACTCAAAAAACTTAAATAGTTAGGTGGATAGAATTTGGTACACATTTTATCATCAGGAATGTAGGTTCGTATCAAATTTTGAACAAAATTGTCAAAGGGTTGACTGTCTGTCGGTCTGTATATCGCATACTTCTTAAGACGATATCTTCTAAAAAAATGAGCTTAGATAAATGAAATTTCGTACGTTGTCTTAAAACTCTAATTAGATTTGAATTTCACGATTTTCGTTTAAATCGATTGGAAAAACAGCTTGAATTTGATATTCAGTTTTCCCCTTTCTAAGACAAAAAAAAAAAAAGGCGCCGAAAGCTGGAACGCACGTTTTGGCGCTCGGTATGACGCGAAGCTGTCTTGGCGAGCGTGACCTGCGCGCGCTGATGGGTTTCAGTAGGTGCTAATTTTTTTATCTACGCGCAGAGATGGGATTGCCATAATGGCCAAGATTGGTACGGGGGCGTTTAGGTGCTAAATAAATAAAACATGAAAAAAAGTGGACTGCAGCTTATTTTATTCTGATAAAAAAATTCAATAAAGTTTAATCAATCCTATAAAATGAACACGAAGAATAATAAAAATAAAAGAAAGATGCAAGGCTAATCCTTTTTAACCCAGTCACACTTAAAGGTGATTTTACTTGCTTAATTATATCATTTTCACTTTTCCAGTGGCGAATCCAGGATTCGGGTTTGGGGTGGGGGCTGAGGTCATAAAATTTTGTATCGTAGTGATGAATATCAAACCTCATACATATAGACCAAACACTTTCTTTACAGGTTTTCCTCTCCTGACAATAAAAATAATGAAGAACACTACAATACTGATTTTAATATAAAAAATACAATAAAATAGCTGACCAAAATGTTTTCGACCGCGCCAACGCTGAAGTGCAAGTGGAATGACTAGAAAAGTAGGAAAATTTTCGATTCTGTCAAGTCAGAAAGCAATGTTGTCACGATTTTACTACTTTAAAATGAAAATTAAGATCAAAAACAGTGATATTTAAAATTAAATCAAGAATTTTGGTTTAGCTATGGGGGTTGCAGCTGAAGCCGCCCCTGGATTGCTTTCCTGCCTCTTTCACATAATTATAAAATTCAAGGAAGTCATTTTAAATTTATAACGACACTGAGTTTAGGGAAGCAAACAGGACAAATAGTATTGGGACTGAGTAATGAAAATGCGGTGATGTGATGGCAACCCTATTTAAAGAGGAAAGCAATTACGTAACTGAACGAAGCTAATGAATATTCAATAAACCAGGCATATTTCTGTCAAGGAAACATGAAGTGAAACAGAAACCCATGAGCAGCCCATGATTATCTGATTCTGATTTATCGCTCCTTTGTGCATGGTAAGCGAAATTTGTAGCTTCTGATGGCTGCTTGCTTTGCAGCCCCAACCTGTGTCTATGGTACCTCTGTCTGGATTCAATTTCTGTCTTCTTTTCATGTTTTTATTTCTCTCCCATTTTTATTGATTATTGAACTAGAGTGGAAAAGAAAGCAAATAAGAATAAAAATTAAAATACAAATGTTAAAAATAATTTCAGTGGTTTCTGCAGCCCTAATGGACTAGTCGCCACTGGACTTAACTAAAATTTCGCAAACTAGTAGTGTCAATCTTTATTTTTCTCAAGTTAAATATTTTAAAAATTATCTTTAGCTATACAGTTTGAGCTTTCTAATAATGCATCATTCATATAGCAAGTCTTAAATGGATGATGTGTAATAATTACTTTCTAGGCTGATTTTTTTTTTTAACTTTCAGAATTATAGGCTGCTAATTAATTGTAGTCAGTCAAGTCTTTTTAAAAAAATAGATTGTGACTGTTTCTTTTAATATTCAGAAGCTTGGCTACCATTGGCGATGATTGAGAGAACGCTTGGCGTCCTTCTTCCTAGCACGGGGATGCTTTTTGTAAACATGCCTGTTGGCGTCTCTCTACGAGAGGACGAAGAACAATATTTGTGGCCCATGAGTGGTCATCTAGTAATGGCTCTTTCTTCTCAGTGTGAAGAACTGAGTTATCCTTTTTTTATGTATATTGTCTATCTTGTGTTTGTCTATGTCCAAATATATATTTTTTTGTTCTGAAATCTGATGTCATCATTTTAAGAGACACTAACATCACAATGAGTATTAATCTTTTAATAATGTTTCATAATCAATTTTTAATAAAAATAGTCCTTTTTTTTAAAAAAAAATCTATTGCCTATTTTTCTTAGTGCCATGTTGGCTGTGGATGTGCTTTTCAAGCTTGATCTCATTATGAAAACTGTTCTTTCTTGGAGAAAAAGAAAAATATATTACTTGTTGTATCTTTATTTTGTGATAAATGAAAGAAAAATTTATAGTGCATTTCTCTTTCAAGATGGTGCTAGAATTTGTTGTTTCCTTTCCTTCTGCAGGTGTAATGTTTTTTTAAAAATAAATATGTCAGTTCTTTTAAATAACTGTAATTTACTGATGACATAAAGAAATGACATTGTAATATATGAAGGCAATTTCTTAAAAATGAAAAAAAAAAACAGGAAAGGATTAGCACTAACCTTCTAAAATAAATTAGAAAAAGGCTTAAATTATTTCCAGGTGCAGTGAAAGTTTTATAACAGCCAAGGATTTTATTGTAAAATATAATTATCTTTGAATCCATGTTACATTGTATCATTTTAATAAATTTTTATTTTCGAAAACTAAGCAGACAAGTTAAGGCTAGTATCAATAAACAAAAAATGATACTCCCTTTGTCCCATAATAATAGTAGCAAGTGAATAATTAAATGGGAATTATTGGCGAATGCAGCTCTAAGTTATAAATTGCGAAGCCTTTCAATCAGAATCAATGTTTCATGACATCTGTCATTTGTTTTAACACATCTTTCAATTTTTAGGTTAACCTAATTATTACAAATTATAACTATTTTTCTAATTTCATCTGCTGATTGAAATCAATTGTTTTATTTCAGTTGAATATCAACCCATTGTAAAAGTAAGATGAAAAAAAGAGAGTTTTCAAGCAAAGATTGAGTTGCTATTGTCCAGTTCTTGATGCATCAAAAGAGAAAAATGGGAAGGTGCAATTACGTTAGCTTCAAAACAATTTAAGTGCAACAGAATGACCATATCAAGAATATGGAAACGTGCATTCGAAAATAATTGTCGAGGTTAATCTTATGCTAATGTTCATTCTTTGAAAAAACAAAACTGTGGACGCATGCAAAGATTATGTAGAAAAACTTAGATATATTCCTCTTAGCCGAAGAGGCACCATAAGATCAGCAGCTCAGGCCATTAAAGTTCCCAAATCCACATTATTCCGAATTTTGAAAAAATGAAAATTCATAAAACGAATTTCAAACACCATCAAACCGTTTCTTACTGAAAAGAATAAGAGAGATGGTGTAGAATTTTGTCTGTCAAAAGTACTTCCTGATTGAACATTTATGGAGTTAAGGATTATATTCACATTGCTAAAAAAAAATATTGAAAAAATCCAGAAGCTATCTGAACACTCAAAATAAAAATTAGGAGTAATATTTTTAATTTATTGATTAATTTAATCTAGTTTTTTTATTACAAATGTTGTGCTCTATATTTTCTTTTGCTACTATTATTATGGGACAAATTAAATTCATCAACTGTTACTATTATTATGGGACAAAGGGAGTAACAGCTATGGTTTTTTCCCCATCTGTCGTGACACCTAAAAGATAACTTCATTTCAATAGCTTTCAGAATATGACTTAAAAATTTAATTGCCATAGTAAATTAAATATATTTAAAAGGAATGTGTTCCAATTTGAAATAATGAGGTGTTATTTTCTTTTGGCGGTATTTCTTAGTTGATGTTCATCTGAAATACAAGAGGAAATAAAAATATTTCATCTTGGATTTCAGATGACAAAATAACAATGTTTGATTTCAGAGTGTAATCTAGCCACCGTTTTATGTTGTATTAGAGTTGACATTCAACAGTAGATCCATGATGTGTCACATTTTTATTGATGCCTGTTTTATGATCATTCTGTGTATATTTTATCTATAATGAATTGACAGAGCATTTATTTTATCTTTCTCTTTTGAATAGATAGCAGTTAATAGTCAGCATTGTTGGGAGTTCAATCACAGACTCCCAATGGAGCGAGTCAATTCCATTTCCATTGATGGTTCCGTCCAAATCCATAAACTTGAATTTATAGATGGAATGAATCGTGTAAGTGACCTTCACTGCTTTGAGAATCAACTAGAAAGTGATTTTTATTAATTTGATGATTTGACATAATGATTTTATTTGATAGTATTTAAGTTAATTTGTTTCATGTATTGGAAATTTGCCGTGTTTGTTGCATTGCATATTAGATGTTAAAGCATTGAATGATTCAGAGTTGAAGTGGATCAAGTCCATGAGTTTCATTTCTGAGAAAGCAGATCACAAAGTTGATCAGCTGCAATTAAAATAATTGTGGACTTGTAATTTTTCTTACTGCCTGGTGGGATACAGCAGCAGCAACACCAGCCTCTCATGCGCACCCATGCCCGGCTACTGACCAGTGGAGCCTGTACTGGTTTAATAGGAGGGTCTGGAACAACCTTGGTGGATGCATTTGGTCGATTTGAACTATGGACTTGAACCCTTATTACACAGAGGGGCCGTGGTGGCCTAGTGGTAGTTCATGAAGATCCGTCATGTATTGTGCCTGTTTAGTGGTAATGTCTCTGCTTTGGGGCTGGAGGGTTCCAGGTTCGAAAACAATTCCATGAAGATCCATCGTGTATTGTGCCTGTTGTACGCTTAATTAGATGTAGGGGCCAAATATCCTCCCGCTGGTGTGGTGCACAAGTTTGGAGAGGGAATGCCAGCTCAGGTGTCATCCTTCTCATCTGACCGAGGCTCAAAATTATGAGTTCGGCCCCAAAATATCCCTCTTGTTGCTTCAAAACGGGATGTCACTATGACTCAACTAAACCTTAATATAACAAACCCTACACAGAAAATATAACAATTCCACATTACCATGGCAGTTTTAGTGCTAAATGGGCAACACATGGACTTGGACCCCTTTAAGTATGAACCTTCCAAATGCCCTCAAGTAATTATGGGGGAAAACTAAATGGCTTTATAAGTGGGTATAACTTGCTTATTTCATATATATACTCACAACTATGCATTACCTAACAGAACCAGGTGAAACTAAAGTTTACCTCATGTGAACGAAATCTAAATTTATGTCAGCTACAAAAAAATTTAAAAATCTTGCACATTTCTATAAAAATATCTTTATTTTTTTATAGAAATGTGTGTATTGGGAGAAGAGTAACATATACAAAGAATAAACATAGTGCAAGATGTTTGCTTTCTTCCTAGCAGACATATCTTCCTCTATGCTGCTGTATTTTCTACTTTGAGGAAAATCTTGTGTATAGCAACTGCTTTTAAAACCATCTCTAGATGAAATTCAGTATTTCTCTTAAGTTTTACCAGGGTTATTTTCTTTTGTAAATATTAGTAAATACTGGTAGGTTTATTAAACTTTTGATACAAAGCTTTGGTTTGACTACATTAACACTGTTTTATTGTATTTAATCTAACATACTAAAGGCTTCTTCGGTATAGAAAACATGTTTATATTTGTATGCCCAATATTAGTAACTAATCCACTTCCTACATTTTTAAAAAGTCTGCCTGTGTCATAAGAATATGTCGATTACAAACAAATCATCCAAGCACACCAAAATTATTTAAAGTACTATATGACGTATTTATAGTTTCAATAAGTTTTATGACTTGTTGTTCATTGGTGGATATTAGATTACTTGAAAAACATTTAATTGATTAAAATTTAAAAGTTCCATGTATTAGATTTCTGGTACTTACCACCATCATAGTGATAATGGAGCCTTACAAGATCACATTTTTGAGCCAAAAAACAAATGCTTGAGTTATTTTTGAGAAATTTGCTCATTACTTTATTTTATGACTCATGGATCTGGTTAAATGTTTCCTAAATTTGTTTGCCTGGAATTTTCTTCTTAATTAAACTTTTAAAACATTTTTTTTTATTATTATTGTTCTTAAGTATCTGAATTAACCTAAAGAGTTTAACAGAATAGGATTGATCCCTGTTATCACTGAAACTTTTCAGAAGCACGAGGCATGAATTGGACTTGCCCACTCAGGGCAATCATTGCTGTTCAAAGTTTTCATCTGTCAGTGCAATACTGTTAGTAATTGCTTTGTATATTTAATCATGGGACTTGCCTTGTATTTTCCTAGCCTGAGAATTTGATTTGTATTTGTTTTTATATTTACTTTATATAATATGAAGCATTTGACACTGTTTAGTTATAGAGATTTTCCCAGCATGTGCCAATCCCACATATAAACTAAGTGTATAGTTAAGAAATCACCTCAAAGCATTTGATATTCTCAGCAAAATTCAATTTCAGCATTGTGACAGTACAGCTTGCTCGCTCTGGTTGGCAGCCCTTAATGCCAAGGAGCAAGCTCTCTTCATAAAAGAAAGTACCTGAATTTGACTTTTCAGTGAATTAAGTGTAAATACACCGATTTTGATAGTGAAGGTTGCCAGTTGAATTTTAAATTAATAAGCAATATTTTGAAAGAGTCAAATGCAATTCTTCCTCTTGTGCAGAAATCTCATTTGCAATCCTGTGAGTTTTTAACATCACTTGCATGCTTTGTCTTTTTATATGAATCTAGAATGTTATTCTTTTTTATGTTGAGCCCCGATAGTATCGGGCTACACCATCTAATTGGAAATAACTTTGGAATGTTTTCCTTCTCCAGCGTCAGCCCTCGCCTTACAATCCTCCTCCTATTGCTGTCTGTCCATCTGCCAAGGTCGACCCTGGATTTATGCCTGTAGGTTTCTAATTTTTGTGATAACATTTTCATAAGCAGTGGAATGAAAAACATTTGTCATCTTTTATGATGCATTTAACTGTGTGAGTGGACTTTAAAAACTGATGGATGTTGTTGGAGTGAAAGGAATTAGATATGGTCACAGTTGAGTCAAATGAAACAATTTTATATGCACCAACATACTTTGTTGTCCATGATTGAAATAACACATAACTTTGGAATATTTTCCTTCTCCAGTATCGGCCCTCGCCTTACAATCCTTCTATTGCTGTCTGTCCACCTGCCAAGGTCAACCCTGGATTTATGCCTGTAGGTTTCTAATTTTTGTTATTTTGTGATAACATTTTCATGAGTAGTGGAATGAAAAGCATTTGTCATCTTGTGCGAGTAGACTTTAAAATGACTTGATGGATGTTGTTTGGGTGAAAGGAGTTGGATATGGTCACAGTTGTGTCGAAAGAAATGAAGAGAAACTATTTTATACAACCTATTTCTTAAGATAGCCATTCGCACCAACATACTTTGGTGTCCATGTTTGAAGTAACACATAAATGTTATATCAAGCTCATGAGCTGAGAGTCGTTAAAAGATCAAACTGAAAAACTTTTCCTAGTCGGCTTCTCGTAAAAGAATAGTCACTGATATGAACCTGCATGGCTTAAATTTGGAATTTGAATGAGCTATTAAAGTTTAGGGATTATTTTTTTATTTTCTTAATTCATTTATCAATTTAACGATTCATTCAGTTCTTGTTCTCTTTAATTTTTTTAAAGCATTCCATGTTTTAAGACTCTTAAGAGGGTTAAAAACATTATATGTCTAAGATATGCAAAATTTGCTGTGTTTGGTAACATGTTTACTGAAAATGTGACAATTTTTTTTGTTTTAGTTTGATCATTCTAAGTTTTGTTTATTGTGAAAATGATAATCTTTAGTAATTCAGTATATTATACTGTCTTTTATACAATGCTTTATAATACATTCTTTTTTTCCAGGAGAAGAAAAATAATTGTTAGTAATGGAAGAATAAATAATTTTATCTGATTAACTTTTTTTTCAGGGAGTCGGACCTGGAATCTCCCCAATGCCTTCCATTCCTTCCTACCCTGCCGTTCCTAGCAATCCCGGCACCTGCACCATCCCTGCTTATCCGTCATTCCCCGCCACGACCACATGTGTCATCCCACCGCCCGAACAACTGCCAGGATACAATCCAGGGGGATCCAACTTGGCACCTGTCTACAATCCAGTAAGACCTGTCGCTGCTTTTAACTGGTTTTATGTTAAATGGATTATGAATTTCTTTTTGGTAGCAGAGAATGGTTTTGGTGATAAAGAATAGTGAGTCAAAAATTTAAAAACTAATTAATGATTTCTTCAAAACATTTAAATAAATCAAACTCGACCTGAGTTGCATAAAATGCATCAAAAATAAACAGACACCTCAAACCTTTCTGTGTGCCATCTGTTCACTTCCATCACTCCAGCTGATATACAGGGTGTCCACACTTATCCTGGTCCAATAAACCATTAGAAATGGACCTATAGTTCCAATTGGAAAAATGCTTTAAATGAAGGGAAATATTAAATTTTTTGAGTCAATAGTCCTGAAAAAGTTATGAAATCTAAATTTTTATACAGTTTCCCAGTCCTATCAATCATATTCAGTAACATATTCTCGACACTGTAACATTTTAAACCAAATAAGTCCCACTCTTCTGCGACTAAAACTTGCTGAGTATGGAGGTTTGAATATTGCTGACTTAGACCACTTTACACCATTTCAATAGCCACCTCAAAAACGATCCACCAACCAGTGCTCGCCACTTGCTTGACGAGGCCACTGATTGTTTAAAAATCACGAAATTCAAAGCTCCATAACTTGTGTAATTTTAATCGCAGAAGAGTGAGACTTCTTTGTTTAAAATATTAGAGTGTCAAGAATATTTTACTAAATATGATTGATAGGACCGAGGGACCATATAAGAGTTAGACTTCGTAACCTTTTCAGATATATATTTAGTGACTCTATAAAATATAATTCTTCCCTTTATTTAAAGCATTTTTCCAATTGGAACTATATGTCTTGTCTCTAACGGTTTAGAAATTAGCTATTGGACCATGATAAGTGTGGGCACCTTGTATATACAGTAAATAAATTGGCATAAACACTCCCACTCTTGGAGCGACTTCCTGGCAAAAGAACCAATCAAAAATTGAGCTGCAGATCAGAGCAGTTATCTGTGTGCAACTCAACAGGCTGATAGTTGCGTATTTTTGTTTATACTTTTGGGCATGTCTCCTGAATTCTTTAGGCAGTTAATGAAAAGTAAGTGTAAAGATATTGTAATGAAATTGTCTTGTGGGTGTATGTGAATGCAATCCAATAAGCAGGATTTAAAAGAATAAAGCTCTTTATTTTACAAATATTCCCAAGCAAAGAAACGTAGCATAAGTATTAACACAGCGCTAGTACAAATTCACAGCAGAGACTACCAATAAATCTCAACACAGCGCTCAAAGGTTTCTTGTTAGCTCACCAGCTTGCTTGCTGATCAAATTCCAACTGACTCTTCTTGGCTTGAGAGCTTGCCTTTATACTTTTCAACAGGAAGTGACTTCATTACGTAGGAAATGATGTAATCTCTAGAAAGTTCATGAAACTAGTAGAAATAGGTTGAAAGTTCGAGGTCCTTCTAGAAAATTCCCTTTGCCGCCAAGTCACCAAGATTATCATCTCAGGGAAACAACTTTATAGCTTTATAAGAATATAAAAAAAAAATAAAGCCTTATTTAACAGTACGTAGCAACGTCTATGCGCCCATGTGTTTCTTGCACCAGTGAGTACATACCGAGAAGCCAAATAAACGTTAACGAAGGCAGGAAGCTCGACACTCCTCTAACCTCTTATTGACATTCCTCCTACTTGCTCTAATAGTTCCCATTCATCTTGAAGCAGTCTGACCCTGCATGAAACTCCCTGTAAGCCAACCTGACTATCACAAAATGGCAGGAAATTATCCCTCAAGAGGCAATATGTGGCTGTTTTGGAAGAATTAAACTAGGAAAGACCAAATTCTGAGATTGACGTGGAGGTCGATTCAGGTCATGACGAGAACAGAAATTCAAATTCAGACACAAATGTGTGTACCATCTTCCCATTCAACCTCTAATATTATTGTACCATAAAAAATAAAATTTGTGTAGAAGTTTGAAGAAATGGAAATCTGATTTGAGTGTTGCACAGAAGTAACCGGTGCACGTAGAGTTAAAGGAAGGGAAATATTATTTTCATACACTTATAAGCAGCTTCCTTGTGTAACTTCCTATTATACTGAATAAATTAAAAAAAACAGATTTCAAAAACAAAATTTTATTTCTGTACTAAAAAATCTTTTTAATTTTAATCATATTTTCTTTTTAACCTTATTTTTTTGTAATTCATTATTATAAATATTGTGGAAACTTGAAATCAATGGTTTCTAAACTTCACTATGGGGGTGGTGTCATTCGAAGCAAAATAAGTTTTAATTAAATTATGTTCTGCATACTAATACAGTACAACCCCGATTAATTCAACTAAAATGGGGAGGGTCATTTCGGATAACAATTTTTTTGGTTAAGCCATGAACATCTATTACTATTTTGTATCTAATTATGGTATGTAAGTCTGAAATGTATTGGGTGTAAAATGAATTCAAAACTCTCTTTGTAAGTTACACTTGTGTTCTTTTTTTAAAGTTAACCCTCCATCGGGATCAATATTCGTGTATTGGGCCTGTTGTATGTTAAATCATACGTAAGGGGCCAAACGTCCTCCCATTTGTGTGATCTGAAAGTTTGGAGGGTGTATGTGCCAACTCTGGTGTCGTCCTCATTACTTGGCTGAGGTTCAAAATGACGAGGTCTATCCCCAAATAGCCCTCGTGTAGCTTCAAAAATGGGATGTTAATGTAACTTAAGTCATCATATTTGACATTAAAAAGTGGCATAAGTGCACTTTTGTTTCATCACCATCATGCCACCTATGACTGGCACCAAGGTATCCACATATCCCCTCTTGCACCCCAATCGCTTTGCCACTGTAAGACTGATTTGTTTTTGTAACATAAAGGACAATGAAATTTGGGCTTTCAGTTCCTAATGTTGAATGTATTTTGTAAATAATGTTGTCATTGGATAGGTGTTTGAAATGTATGCAAACTGATTGCGGCTGATTTCATTTTTTACAGAGTATACCATATGCGTATCCCATTTATGGTGGTTTGAAACCAGGTATGATGGTTTATATCAGTGGTCGACCGTCTGCAAGTGCTCAAAGGTTAGTTTGTTGTAAAAAATTTTCAAACAAAATTAAATATTAAAAATTATTTATTTATGTATATAGAATCATTGCATGCAACTTTTAATTTTAAATAATACTCCCTCCATCTAGCTTTAGTTTTCCAATATCATTTTTTCTTGCCCGAAGTTAGGAGCCTGATTTCCAAAAATCAAGGAATTCATTATTTACTTCATTAACAAACTAATTTCAGTGTTCATATATTGATTGTTAAGCCTAATTAAATATATCACTGGTATGTTAAGTTTTTGATAACAAACCCTAGTCACAAAGTACTGTTGAAGAGAGTTGACTGTTTTCAAAGCGATATGGGACAAACGTAATATAGAAATGGAGCAAATCATCATTTCTGCCATGCATTGCTAGTGATTCAGAAAGCTTTGTTAGTTACAATTAAACTAAAGCTAACATTGCAAAAACATGCATACATGCAAATAAACTTGGCTAAGTAATAAGGAAACAAAACTGAATATGGATTCGATTTGGGATGTCATAAGCATTCAGTATTTCGGCTCTTTTGCTGAATATTCAGTCTGGCTGAGTACTAATAATACTGAATAAATTCAGGTGAGGAATTTTTAAAAAATATATTTAACAAAGAATATTGCAGAATTGCATTTATTTTAAAAAAATACTCCTGACATTTGCCCAATTTTAAGTTGTATAGTGTGTAAGTGTATTTACTAATGTTACACATAATTTGTCTTTGTAAAGTCTGAAATTGTGATACAAGAACAATTTTTTAGCATCATATTCAGGAAAAAGTTTTTGTTCCTTTTGGTTACGTACATATTATCAGTTTTAGAAAACTAGTGTTCACTATATACTGTGCTTGCTAGAGCTGAAAGATATTTTCTTTTGTAAATTTGCAAATCTTGGAAAGTTTTTTTTTTTTTTTTTTACAATTATGTTGCCACTCCATCCCTGCTGTTAAAAGTTCTTTATCAAATGAGTATTTACTTAAATAATTTTTAATTTTTCCATTGAATTTTCTTCTGAAGTTGTCATTGACCCGTTCTGCAATGATGACTCCTTTATCTCGGTGAAACAATCCCAAAATGAAGAGGGCTTCTAATTTCTTATTACTGGAATTAACATATTTAAAATGCTACAAAAATGCATGAAGGTGTTAACATTTTTTAAAAAATATACAAATAATGAAAAAATCAGTTTTATTAACCTTTAATTTTTTTCAATTAAAACTTGAGAAATATTTTATTTACAATCGCAGGTGAAATATTTTTAAAAAGAGTTGGTATTCAACTGTCAAATATTTGGCTACATCCCTAGATTCAATGTGGGAGGAAAAGGCCGATCCGACAACTTAAGTTAGTCAGAGGGAATAGCAATCATTGTATTAAAACAAAATAAATCAGAATTACTTAAATATTGGTTAAATTATTAAAACCAGCTGATCCCATGCAGAGCATCTGCACTCCGTTATACACACATTATGCATTTTCGGCCAAACTGGCGCTTTAAAGCTCCTGATGATTCAGCTCGCCAAAATTCTATCAAGCATCAACTATTATCAACAAAGAAGTTGAGCCAAGCTGGCGATTCAGCTCTCCTAGAAAATTCGGCAAGACAAAAAAAAAGCACCAAGTAGTGTGCGTATAATGGAAAAGTACCCAATATACAATATTCACAAAAGAAAATTCCATGATGTTCACCTCAATTTATGAATTAACATGATTTTAACCTACTCTGATTTGAACTATTTTGACGTCCATCTGCTTCATTTCTAACTCATTTCTTTTGAGTTATTTCATCCAAAGTTTCATTAAGAAATGTTGTGAACTAAGCGTCTTAAACTCATTTTTCCCAAGAAGTTGTTGAATATAGTAGCAGTAGTACTATACCTATAGTTATTGCATAGTACTATACCTATGAAGTTAAGCATAACATAGAGGATATTGTTTTTGTTTTATAAACAAACCAATTGTTGCCATCGGCAAAAGAGAAATTAACCTCTTTTCTGTGCCACATACCTTAGATTTTATTAATGTTTTATGCATCTAGTTTCTTATAATTCACTCTTAATCTACCGAGAGTGAAATATAAGGGATCACTTTTCCAGATCCCTCTACCATTATGTTAACCAAAATTTCAAGCATTCTTATAAAAATTTGTAAGAGAAAGCTGCATTTTTTGTCTCTAGGTTCACCATCAACTTTCAGAACGGCACAGCTCCCTACCCTCCTCCCGACATTGCCTTCCACTTGGACGTCCGCTTCTTCAGCCGCTCCGTCGTCCGCAACAGCCGCACCAACAACGTCTGGGGTGGAGAAGAGAACATGGTCTCGCACTTCCCCTTCCAGCCGGCCGTCAACTTTGACATGATCATCAGGGTCGAGTTCGAGAGGTTCATGGTGGCAGTGAACGGCCAACACTTCGTCGAGTTCCGGCACCGCCTCAAGCCTTTGGATATGTTCGACACCCTCGACATTGAGAACGACATCATCGTTTCTTCCATCCGTTTCGCTTAAATGGATGCCTTTGGAAACTTAAATCATAAAATTTAGCTCGTATTGATTCGTAACTGAAGTGCACTTTATGTCTAGCATTTACTGAACATGAACTTAATTTTGGGCTGTGCCTTTTAAGAGTACCTAACAATTCATCTTAGTTTTTTTTTTCATTAATCAAGGTACTATTTTTCTACATGAAATAATCCTAATCATTAAAATATCTGAAATTGGGTGTTTGCAGCATTTTCTGTTCACTCGTTAGATGATATTGTTAAGCTGTTTCCTTTATGTGTATTTCTGTTAATGGAGATCGTTTATGAAATATGTGCTCAAGGCTGCAAATACATTGTGGCCGACTGGAATTTCCCGCTTTTATTTTACCAAATCTGTAACTGATCAAATTTTATTAAATATAATTGTCTTGTTCTGTAATATTTTTAAGATTAATTTAAAAACTACTTATGTCTTTTAGTGCACTTTTCCACTTCCTGAAATTTTCATTAAGTATGTATTATATTTGATAAATTATATATTAAATTGCACACTAATTGTGCAGCTATTTTTGAAATGTGATATTGTTGTTACAATTTGTAATAAAAGAAAGTAATTTAGAATAACAGTGTATTTCTTTCTCAAGTTTTGATGAACATTCATGAATTCTTAAAAAATGTGCATGATTTTATATCGTATATTTTATGCACATATTTATTTGATCAAACTTCATTTATATAAATATAAAATTTAGGAATAAGGACATAATTTTTTTTTCAATTTGTGCATTAGCATTTTGTTTAGCCTTGACTGAAGGAAATATTTGCTATTTTTATGGCAGGTATCCAGCCCAAAACATCCATTGGATCAATCGGCAACAAAATTTAAGAAAATTCTACTTTTCATAATCTGTACACACAAGTAAAGAAAAAAAAGCATCTATTTTGATTTAAAATGTTTCTCAAGATATTTCTAAGAAATTTAAACAAATTGGTGAACAAATAAATAATTCTAGACCTAATTAATAATATTATTTAAAAATAAGAAAAACATTAAAAATTCATTGTTTAAAAAAAAGACTCGAGCCTTTTCCTAAATAATTGTTGTTTTCAGTAGCAGCTCGTCTGTTCAGAAATGAGCACTGCTGTAAAATATTTCTCAAGATAATACAACTAAAATACTATATTTTAAAAAGCAACTTTGCCTACAAGTAGCCCAAACTTTTTAATTGTGGTTATCTGAATTGTATTTTGGAAAATTATCGACATATTTTTTTATGAAATTCATTTTCTTTTATTAAAAGACAGTGTATTAAACCAGATGTGTTTCTGTTATGGGAATACGAAAGTGAAACCGAAAAATTCAGATGAAAAAAATTGATTAAAATCTAATCAACTGCAAGTATTTGATGGGAGGGGGAAAAAAGTCAAGTGGCTAGGTACCAAACTGGAGTTGTGAAATTCCCAGGCCAGTCTCTGCTAATTTCAAGGGGAGAGAATGTGGCTTTTTCAATTACGCACAGTGAGCGAATTTTGTTGCTTTCCAGTGCTGTTCAGTATGCAGCCCCATCCTGTGTCTTTCCTTCTTGTTGATTCATTTTCCGTCTTCCTCCATTTTTATTATAAATGTTATCATTAAAGTATGAAATCTATTATTTTATAGAATATTTTGTAGAATTATAATTGAGCAAGTTAGTTTAAAACTCGTTTGTATTCTATGGTTTAACTAGTTATTTTATTAAAGTGTAAAATAACCAACCTGACTCATCCTGATTGTTAGTTATTAACTACTATATTGCAATATACAGGAAGGTTTTAATTTAAGTTCCCATTTGGAAAGGCTGTAAAGTGAGAAAACTGGTCAGATATAGCACACCATTTTCAACCCATTATAAAGTATGATTATTATAAGTGTTATTTATAATATTGATAACTTCTATTCTTCATTTAAGGATATGGAAAGTATTGCTTTCATTTACGTGCAATATTTTAGTAATGAACAATAATTGGCTGTGATTAATAGAGAGATTTATTTTATACTTTACTTTTCACCTTTAGTTACCTTATGACATGACTAGTCAAAGTGTGTAAAAAATTAATTCCGCACTTTAACTGACTGGATCAGTTTTTTTCATGAAATAACTAGGTATTCCATGAAATTACTGAATGATGCACTTGAACGGTATGAATATTGTTATGAACATGGAAAGTCGCTTCCCAGCAATGTTAGTCTTATGGTTGGGAAGAGAGTTTTACAGGGGTCATTCCGGGACACCTGACCTTGGCGACAAATCGATGAGTCCAGAAAATGCTTCCCTTTTCTCGATATCTCTATTAGGAAAGGAAATATACGAGAAAACTTCATGTGTCGTGACGGCCTGTCGGAGAGAATATATAAGGACCGCATTTGGATCAGGGAGAGTAGTTGTTGATCCACTGGAACGACTTTAGAGTTTCGTCAGCAGTGCGAGCTCAGCGCTATTGAAAGTGCTATTATTGTCATTATTATTTATTTGCTGACTGTTTGTGTTGCTAAATATCAAAGTGCTGAACTGTTATTACCTGTGAATTGTTGTCTGTTTACGTTGCTATATCTGTGCAAGTTCTGTTGCTTCCTGTACCTGTGCTACGTGTTTTCCTGCATATTTGTGAATAAACCCTCATTCTCCATTATCCTGCATGTTGGACTGTTTACACCATACACCCACAGAACGGTTTTCGTAACAATATATATTCCATTTTCATTGATCGAGTTCTCAGTGTGAAAAGTAACCAAATAAGATAGAAAATATTAGTTTTTAAAATAATTGCAGGGGTTGCTGCAGCCCGAATGGATGAGTTGCCACCGGTTGAGTGGCATATTTTATATTACTAGCAATAAATAAAAAAAAACTTTTTTACCCACTCAAAGAACCTCTCGGATCTTTGACTGCTATACTCTTAAGCAGTGTCGAATTCAGGATTTGGTCTGGAGGGGGTTGAGGTCATAAAAATTTTGTGTCGTCGTGTTGAATGTGAAACCTCATGGCTTATGTACACCAAAACGCTTTAACTTTACAGATTTTACTCACCTGACAACAAGAATCGTAAAAAACAGTGCAATACTTTCGATAATTTAATAAAAAATACAATGAAATAACTAGCCAAAAAATGTTTTCAGCCGCGTCAAAGCTACAAGTACAAGTGGAATGACTAGAAAAGTAGGAAAAGTTTCGAGCCTGTCAAGTCAGAGAGCAATGTTGTCACATTTTCATTATTCTTTGAAAAAAACAGGTAAATTAAGAACAAACAGCTGAAGTGAATTTAAATAAAATCAAGAATTCTGGATTAGCTTGTTGGGGGGGGGGGGGCTGCAGCCTCAGGGATTCGCCACAGCCCTTAAGCAAATCCAATGGAACGAGAGACTGTGTCCCTTTCCGCCGTCGATACTTCTGTCCTCTGATCAGCTAGCAAAAAATTATTTTTGCTAGCTCATCAGAGCTGCGAGATAATAGAGATGCCTTCTTTATACAAGGTTCCCACTTATATCCGTTACACCCCCTTAACTTCTGAACGGTGACAGCTTAGGTATAAAGTTGGTGTCTAGATATAGTAAAAAGGCTATGCGCTACTCGATGAGACAACTTAAAACGCCATCTATCGGCAAATTTTGGAACTAGCGTTCCTATCTCGTAAACTGTGAAAGATACGAGGAAAAAAATTCAATTAGAAAGTTGCAGAGCACTCTCGATTTAGTACGAAAAGATACCTTGCGCGCATTAATTCTCAAAACAGAATGTAAAAAATGAACATTTGATTGTGATTTTCAATACTATGAAGTCGTGAAACGCGAGCGAAGCGAGAAAAAAATTCGCCTTACGGACTAAATACCAGCCTGTGTTGTGGCGCAGGGGAAACGCACGCGATTTGCATTCATGAGGACCATGATTCTGTCCCCACCGGTTGCGTGTTTTACTGAATGTCTCTACAAACCATGAAAAATTTCTGCTGATCTTGCAAAATCATCTCTCCAAACACACAGCTCGACTCAACCATGTCTGCTCTAAAAATCACATGGATTTCATGTATTATGCAAATGTGTATGGAATGTCATACCTGTTCACCAGAGGCTACCACTATAAAAAGGATGTTTCGGCTGGGTTGTACGTTAAAGCTGAGGGTTAGGGCAAAATTTGGCATTAACGATCATTGCGAGATGTTGTTAATTTACGAGGAATGTGGGCGTAAGGCAAAATCAGCTGCAAGGCTGTAGCGAGAACATTTTCTGAAGGCCCGCAGCCTACACGGCAGACCATCTTGAAAGTTGTAAAACGTTTAAGGGAGACGGGCTGCGTGACCAGGCGATCTCGAGTTCGTAGACCTCGTAATGTAGGACGCACAGTGCAACCTGAAGATGTGCTAGCATATGCTCTCGCCCATCCTCAGAGCAGCACAAAAATGATCAGTGAAAATTGTGGCCTCTCAAAAAGCCGCGCTTGGACAATCCTGAATGAATCAGGTGCTCATCCACACTTGTGCAGTGATTGCTGCCAAAAGATGCTGAGAGACTTTACACGTGGTGCGACTTTGTGATGAATAAATTAGAGTATCACCCAACATTCCTGGCAGACATAATATGGACGGATGAGCCATGTTTTCCGCGTAACGGAATGTTGATTAGACAGAACGTTCATACCTGGTCGCTGGAAAATCCGAGATATGCTGTCGAAGTTCGACATGAACTACTCTGGTGCTGAATTTTTAATGGCAGGCTCATTGGCCCAGTATTTTACGAGGGAAGGTTAACGGGACAACGGTACTTGGAGCTTCTGCAGGATGTAATAACTGACTTTGTTGAGAATCTACCGTTGCACCAACTCCGAAATGTATGGTTCCAACATAACGGCGCCCCTCCACATGAGATTTAAAACATTTAGCAGTACCTAATGGAGACATTCCAGAATCAAGTAATCGGGTATGGTGGTTTCGAAGAATGGCCTCCGCGCTCACCTGACTTGACCCCATTGGACTTCTTCTTAGGGGGACATCTAAAAGGGCAGGTATATGCGACCCCTCCACCAACATTGCAAGATCTTCGACGACTCATTACTGATGCTTGTGCCTCCGTAACACCTGCCATGGTGCACGATGTGCAGGGAGAAATCCAGTCCAGAGTGCAGATGTGTATAGTGGCTAACGGAGAGCATTTTGAGCAATATTAATAAATGATCCAGGAGACAGGGACGTTTCTCAGTTTCTTTCTTCCGCTCTTTATGACATGACAATTTTCGAAATCGTGACTAAACAAATCTTCATTTTTTGCATTCTGTTTTGCGTATTACTGTGCGCAAGGTTTCTTTATCGAGAGTGCTCTACAACTTTCTAATTGACTTTATTCTCGTATCTTTCACCATTTACGAGATAGGACCGCTAATTCCAAAATTTGCGGATAGATGGCGTTGTAAGTTGTCTCATCGAGTAGCGCATAGCCTTTTTACTATACCTAGACACCAACTTTATGGCCTAATCTGTCACCGTTTAGAAGTTAATGGTGTTGTAACGGATATAAGTGGGGACCCTGTCAACTTATGTGATTCTGCAATTCTGCAACACGTTAGTTTTGCCCATTAGAATTTTATACTGCTTTTTTTAATGAATAAAAAAAATTAAACACTTCACAGTTTCTTTTTTCTATCATATTGTGTCCAAAAAGAAGCACATTATTTATAAGCAATTTTGTATTCAAATTGACATTATAAATTCAAATCAGCAGTCAAAACATTTATATGTATTGATTTTATTAATTTTTGATAATTTTTAATTGCAGGGGTTAATTAATTATTCCAACATGACCTAAAAATGGGTTTACACTTTTTTTTCCTATCCAACATTAATTAGACTGCTAGAGCCATTTACTAGAAACATTGCAAAGTAAAGAGAGTGAAAAGGCCGGGAAAATCGGTGGATTGGCTTGGAAAAAAGACCTGCCCAAGCGGCATTCATGCAAATCAGGGATGTCTCCTTTCGCAGTGCCCGAACACCGTTCCGGCAAAACTGTTAAGTGGTTAAAGGGGATTCAAACCTCTAGCATGGTGGTTTAGCTTCGATTCGTCTGACTTGATTGCATCAGCTGTTGCAACCTGTGCGTAATGATTTTTATATCACCCAATTTAAAGAAAGAATGCCAGCCTAAAACCATTTATCATATTTATAAAAAATCTGATGGTTTGAAATGTGTTAAAGCATTGGGACATAAACTGCAAAAATCTAATATTTATTTATGATTAGTCGCACAAGAGTTTTTAAAATATCTCCAATGATTATTCACAATCTTGCTATTTTAGTACTAGAAGATTTGTTTTGTTTGTTTAGAAGCTTGACAACAATATCTCATTTTGATTTTATTGTCACAGATTTAATAACGGATGTTGTATTGTCGGAAGTTTTTAGCTTCGCAAAATTCACATATACATTCATTGGTCCACAGTGCTGTGTTTCAACTTAACTTTCACAAAAATAAAGAGACTGATTTACAATATCCTGACTTTGTTGCAGATGAATACGTTCAAGGCATTCTGAAAAAATGCAAGGCGTTTTTGCTTTTCTTCATGAGTCTCTTCTTCTACGATGTTATTTATTATCTGATTAATGTGTCTTGGCTTTGGGGTCTATTCTGGTACCCCCGGGTGGGGGGGGGCCCGCCCGTTAACAACCGACCCCCCCCCACCGGGGGATACCAGAATAGACCCCTTTGTCTCGCCCTCCATCGTGCCATAACCTTCCTTTCCTTGCAGTGGGATCTTCTCTATTGCCAATACTCAAATCGAAACTAAGCACTAAATCTAAGATAAAACTTTTCTCTTAAATATTCAATTAAAAATTTAAGAACGTAAACGGAAGGAAATATCGGAAAGACCAGTGGAATGGAGAGAACTTAAAATACGGGAATGCTCGTTCAAAGATTAGGGAAATTCACTTCTCAAACCCCGTAAGGACTCCGAACCACTCAGGGAATTCTAAGACCCAGACTCTGGGCAAGCCACTCTACGCTGCGGGTGTGATTAGCAAGTAGCTACACTCATTATTATATAGACAATACTACACTAAAGTTCACATTGGTATTCAAAGTGGCACAAAGTTCTTGCCTTGTGAATGCATTTGGCTGAGTATTTCTTAATGATTTTGAGCAATATCTCATAAACT
>BGPR01005236.1:80852-97082 GCA_013235015.1 Araneus ventricosus | reverse complement strand
CCACTGTAATATCCAACTCCAAGAAGCTTCCTCAAAAGTTCTCTTAAAAATTCTAGTCTTCGGCCCTGGCAAGAAGAATGAGACAACGGTTCAACAGGAAGGAACATCTACCGAATCCTACGAAAAATATCCCTTAACTCAGCTTCTTGCAACAGACAAAACGACATCATTTTTGGAAATGGTCACTGACTATTTCTTTCTTATTTCAAATGCTTTCGCATCAAAGAATATGTCTGCTGCTGCTGTGAGGATGTAGGCGATACACTCCATTAAGCCAGCAACTGAAAATTCACCGCATCTTTTTACCTCACGAAACGCACAAAAGACAGAAGACCACCCTATAACAGTCTGGTGGAATACCGTAATGAAAAACAAATTATCCAGGAATAAAACTAGAAAGCTTATGCATTTTCCACAGGACAAAGAACCCCTTCTTTCCCAGATCCAAACTCAGAACAATTTCTCAATCTTCACCCAAGTTAAACTTATATCTTATAATTCATGCTTATTTCTTTCCACTAAAATAGTATACATATCAACCTAATCAAATCATCATTAAAATACTTTCTTCACTTAGATTGCACATAAATTCTTCAAGTAGGGTAGACCGGGGCTAGTTGGACCGATTTTTCTTCTAAGAATTTTTAAAAAATTAGAATTCAGCATCTTAAATTTTTTTTAATGCAAACACTATCAGTGTACCTTCAGGAAGAATTCACCATAATAACATTTGAAAATATTAACTATTAATATTAATTTAAAAGCTGAAACTGATACCAAGTCGTGTGACCCAACCTGCCCCGACTGCGGGGTATGTTGGGCCACATCACTTATTTAATATTCTGGTAAGGTAGAATTGAAGAAACATAAAAAAAAACTTATTACATTTTTCTTTTCATTACCTGCGAACGATAACACAAGATAGCCTAAAGGAAAATCTCTTTCATACACCTTTCCTTGATGAAGCCATAAAATTGTAAAATTATGTGAAGCAAAAAACCAAGAAATTGAAACTACAAAATTAATAAGTTTTATGTTAAAAACAGAATTAAATTACTTCATCTTTGCAATTTTCATCATTACAGTTAATACAAATATATAATACTGTTTCGCCAGTATTACTAAAACAGCAGCTTTCATTATTTCAGAAGAAACATTCCCTCTATCCGATTTTCTAACATAATGGCGAACCATCTTAGCAGGTAGCCCTAGAAGAGAAACAAAGTAGCATGATGTGATTATCACAAAAAATTTCTTGCATATTATTATATTTAAGCAGATAAATAATAATATTAATATAATAATAATAATATAAATAATAATAATTTAAATAACACATTTACGTTATTCTCCAAATTTAGGTTATATATACAAATCTGAAGCATATTTACTCAACTAAAACCGAGATACAATTTTTAAATTCGTCGTAAAATAATAACAGGGCATTCTGTTGTGCAATTATAATTGAGATGGAATAAGCTTAGGTTGTCTTAACAATTAGCTTGTATTTTAAATTTGATTCATATATCATAAATTCAGATATATTTGTATATCGCACATCATCAGAAACTGTGTAGCAGCGTCATTTGATTTTAAAGCAACATTGAATCTTAATAGTTATTCATAATAGACATGACATATATTAATCAATTACAATCAAAATTGCAATTCCATCTCAAAATTAAAAGACAATTTTAAAATCTTTAAAAATATTACTAAAACTGAACTTTAAATTCTATATGCATTTCAATTTAAAATATTTTAGCATAATTATTGTCTTTTGACAACAAAGGAATGTTAGATATGATTTCAATTCGCAAATTTTGACCATCATCAATACTTTCTTCCTTTGAATATAGAAGAAATTAAAAAGAATAATTATACATGAAATTGAGCAAAAATTAATAAAAATCATAATTAACATTTAATTAATTAAATTAACATAAATAAATTGATTTCGGGACTTCATTCGTTACAATTAGGCTTCGGAGATACTATGTGGCACGTTCGCTCGCCATTTCTACAGGGTCAACATTCTACGCGGCAAGTTGGGCAACCGGCCCAACGTGCCCCATGTGAAGTGACCAAACTTGCCCCATGTCGCCATTTTTGTTTCCGATGGGTGTACGAATTTATTTTGAAAGTATTTCTGTAAGCAAATATGCCCTACAGTAACTATAAACAGTTATCTTTTAGAATATTATTTGTAAAAATGGAAATTGCAATATATAAACATAGAAAAAAAAGATTATTTATTAAGAAGGAAAGTTACTCACCTTGGCAA
Organism: Araneus ventricosus; assembly: GCA_013235015.1. Lineage (NCBI taxonomy): Eukaryota > Metazoa > Arthropoda > Arachnida > Araneae > Araneidae > Araneus > Araneus ventricosus. Next base: position 94,798 of record BGPR01005236.1, on the reverse strand, counting down.
AAATTAGAAAATTCCAGATAATTCTTTAGTAAGCGTTGCTTCTTCAATGACCTTTACGGGTAAGAAGGGGGGAGGGATGACACATACTTGGCTGGAGTAACAGCGCTATCTATCGGAAAATATTTAAAATATCGCGACTGACCCAACGTGCCCCTATGCCCAACTAGCCCCGGTCTACCCTACTTTAGCCTGACATATATTTAATTTTCTACTATTTCACCCGAATTCATTCATCTGGAATTTCATGCTTAGAATTTCATGTCAATTTATGCTTAGTGCGAATTGTATGTACATATTTTTATCGGTAGCATTCAATTCATATTTTACGTATATTATATCAACAAACACAGTATTCAAAGCGCATTTTCATTTAAATTTTTTTCAATAAATCATTTCGCGTATTCCCATTCAACTTACAGGGAACCTTCAAGGTTACGAGTTCGGGGGTAAAATTAAAAAAAAACTGCGGCAAAATGAAAAAAAAGATAGTAATGTATAATAAACAAAATCATTTATTTTATCAGAAAAATAGGGATAACGTAGCTGTTTAAGAAAAATATGCCTAGAGCTTTACGTAGCTGACTCATACTGAAACGGATAGTTGGCATGACAAAGGTGCTGTAGAAAGTGGCAACAGATGTTCCAACAAAACTTAGTAATTATTCTTAATTCCTAATTTTAAAATGAAGACCCGCAGATAATTACCATGCTACACATTTAATTTAAAATTTTCGCTATGTTTCCTTATTGAAATTTAATTATTACAAAAATAAAATTTTCACATTCAAAGTCATTCACCCAAAACTATGAAGTACACTGTAAAAGATTTTAGTGTAGCACAACACCAAAAATGGTGGCAACTACTTTACACCAAAAGTGGTGCAATAAAACACCAACCATTATTTTTGGTGTAGTGAAACACCAAAGATAATTTTTGGTGTAATCAAACACCAGGGATAATTCTTGGTGTAACCAAACACCAGGAATGTTCCTTTACACTACTTTTGGTGTAAAGTAGTTGCCACCATTTTTGGAGTTCAGTAACACTAAAACACAGAGCCTATGTAATACATAAAATATTTTATATCCTGACACGAAACACCATCAAAAGTAAGAAAAATCGGCTAGTTATTCAAGTATAGTAGAAAATAAATACCTTACCTATAAGACATATATGAATATTATATAAAATATAGTTATACATGAATGTTTTCAAAATAACAGAACAACAATAATATGCTTAAGATATATAAATACATGTGGGTGTGTGTATATTAAACAAATTTTATTACAAAATCTGAAAAAAAATAAATCCTTAAGATTCAGTAGCTCCGAGAAGTTCTAAACTGAAATCATTAAAAAATTATTTAAAATAATCCAAGTAAAACTTTGAATCACATGAGTGAAAATAAATATTCTGACACAAGAACACACTATTCCGTTATAACTCAAAGACTGTGCCAATTAGATTAAAACAGCAAACAAATAAGAATAAAATAAAATCATCTGTCTTATTATCGTCTGCGTGTTTCAGGTGGGAGAAAAATATGTAAAGTATTTAAATCCATAAAAAACAAAATATCGAATATTAATGAATGAGGTATCAAAATAGGCTAAAATTTTCCAGTGCTTTAAAATATATGCAATTTTTAACTGTATTTTTAATGAGTAAAAAGATAGAAATTTGAACTTCAATAAAAAGTTTTAAAAGAAGATGAGAAAAAAAGAGTAATAAGAAAAAAGGGTTGCAACAAAAATGTCCTGAAATAAATGTATGCTAAGAAGTGTGCCAAATAAATTTTTCTTCTGTTTTCACATTAGTGTATTTCTTAGGTTTCTCTTTCTTGTAATGTAAATTTAATAAATTCAATTTTTTTTATTTAATTCTTCATAATTATTGCGACTCTTGTAATTAGAATTGATATTAATTTGCTTTTTAAGCTTGAAACAAAATAAAAATAAATATTATTGAGAACCCCTACTCGCTCCGCTCACCAACACTCAAGAATCACGCTGTGATTCTTTTGGGATCATTACTTGACAGTTATGAGTGCCTGCTAGTAATAGCAAATTATAAATACATTAATTACTAGAAGTAAATTTAAATTATTTGAATAGCAAGTAGTTCTAACCAAATTCCTTTTAAAAACATGAAAGTAAACTTTAAATTACTAAAAACTAAATAATCAAATTATAAAATTAAAAATTGACCTTTATACCATATATATGTAAATGTTAGAAAGAAATTCGAATGCTAAAATGTATGATAAGATGTTTTCTAATAAAAATTATTTTCATCAATCAGAAATCAGGCACTTAAAATTTCTTGGTCCACACAATTGAATTTCAACAGTTTCATGAGCCCTAACTTCATTCCAACAAACTTCTAAATATCCACACTTATCAATGAATTGTTGCTCAGAAAAGCTTCACCACATGCTTGCACACTCTCTGCAATAATTATTTAGCAAAAAAAGATATAACTTTTCTCACTGGGTAGCTATTTATATGTTAAAACTTCAGAAAATTTGAGTTTTCGCAAGATGAGTTAATCCATTTCACAAACTTTTTGCTTAAAAAGTACACTTTCAAGTGACAAATGCTTTAAATATGTTCAGATTCACTATTCAAAATTATAACCCATAATAATTATTTACTTTTACCTTTATAAAATTGACAAAATAGCCTCTTTTCAATTTTTTTAAAAAATTCTAAAATTCTTGCTTTTGACACCAAAATTTTAAACATGCTTTTTTCCACAGAAATAATGATCAGCCACATGTATACACGTTAAAATAAAATTGGTTCGTAATTTAAATGCACAGAGAATATTAATCAGGGCGAATTCTAAATAGGCTTAGTAAAGAAAATTTCAGAAGCATATACGAATTAAATGTAATAAAATTCTTAAATACAAATAACATACATATAAATAAAGTTATATTTATCTTATGAAAACTTAATTATCTTTATTACACAACTAACAACCTTTTATAACGTTTTTGTGTAACGGCAGCAACCAACGGAACAGCAAAGTTGTTTACAAATAACCTATCGTTGCCATCGGAGACTTTCCAAACGTACGCCAAAATTGGTGTTACCACAGGTGAAAATAAGTCACGAATGGTGTCAGGCGCGTGTGAGCAGGGTGTAAGGATTCACCAGTATTGGTGTTGGATGCAAACAACACCACTTAAAGTGTATAAGAACGCTTGATTTGATGTTAACTTTAAATAAAGTGTTTGTTCACGCAGTTTTTAAGGTTTTTCAACACCAAATTTGGAGCGACATTACTCCACAGTTTTTACAGTGTAGTTATTCCACAGTTATTGCACGGTACTGTAATTAATATCATTAAATTGAGTTACATATTTAAAATTTGTATATATTATGAAAGAAAGAACCTTGAATCATTTCATGACAATGTAAATTTAATGCATACGAATATGCCTCGAAATAGAACAAAGAAATTCCTTAAAAAAAGTCATGTTTCTGAATTTCACCGTCATATCAAATTAACATCCCAATCAATATCGTCTCATTGGTTACATATTTAATTAGTTTCTCATTAACTCGCATTGAGTGGCGAATTTTTCTCAGAGAAATAGCCTACAGATTCCAAAGGTACTTATTCTCCTCCTCTTTTTCTCTCCGATACATAAAACTTTTAGTGCTCGAGTTTTTGTTTCCCGCTAATTACAATCCTAATAAACATAAGTAGTGGGTTTAAGATGCGGGGTCCCTAATCTGAGTCTATTATCTAGCAAGAAAATGAAATTAAAAGCCCTTCTTAACCGAATCACCCCGAAGCGCTAATTAAGTGCGCTCAATTACTCGCAGCCACAGTTATAAAAGTTTGTATTTTTTGTTGTATTTGAACGATACATTTTCCGAGGAATGCATTTAGAGAGTTTTTTTCTCTGCCGTCGTAAAGGACCGGTCTTTTATCTTTTCAGAGGTATTGGAGTGAGTGCCTTTAATTGCGAGAACACGTTTTTTTTCATGTTGCATGCTTAATAGAGCGTAGTATGGAAGAAAATGAAGAGAATTCGATCCAAAATGTTAATTAAAAGTTAGTAGGAGCATCGTCGCTGTAAAAATATTAATCTTTAAATTATGCATCATTAAATGGTAATCAGTTCTCAGCGGTTTCGTTCAAACATTTAAATTATTTTTAATTTTTGTTTCTCTGTTATGCCTTCTGGATAATATGATCTCGCTTCAAAATTTCATTTTCGCTTCAGTTGAAATGCATGTTACATATGTAAGATCGGTCGCTTTTGATCGCCAAAATATCTACGACCTTGAGTCGCTGTTTATATTATATACCGTATATAAATCTTTTCTTTTAGCCATAATTCTGGATTGAGGGTTATTTTATTACAATTGATATTTTAAGAAAGGCAGATAAGGAAGCGAAATGCGTATACTTTGCTATAATACAGAATACTTGTTATGAATAGTTTGAAAGTTATGGAAAATGCGTATAAATTCTTGGAACAAGTGTTACAAAGCTATAAAGTTATTTCTCTGAGATGCTAATCTTGGCGAAAGATTTGGCGACTTGGCGACAAAAGGAATTTTCTAGAGAGACCTTGAACTGTCAACCGTCTTCTACTGGCTTCATGAACTTTCTGGGGATTATGTCATTTCCTACGTAATGACGTCACTTCCTGTTGAAAAAGTATAAAAGCAAGCTCTCAAGCAAGGAGGAGTTAGTTGGAATTTGATAAGCAAGCAAGCTGGTGAGCTAATAAGAAACCTTTGAGCGCTGTTTTGAGATTTATTGGTAATCTTTGTTGTGAATTTTTACAAGTGCTAATTTAAGACATGTGCTATGTTTCTTTGCTTAGAATATTTTCAAAATAAATAGCTTTATTTTTTTAAAAATACTACCAATTGGACTGCATCCACGTGTACTCACAATACGATTTTGTTACAGTATATATTCTTAGAACAAATGGGAGAGAGTAGGTGAGAATTGCGTCATGAAACGCTGCGTCCTGTCTACAGGTAGATTCTGATTACTAAACACTGTTACAAATATGAATGAGGTACACCTCTGAAAACATTAATTGAAATCAGTTAACAGAAGTGATAAATTATTTAATTATTTAAAAAAAGCACAATACAGAGACAACTCTATTTACAGAGTGCAATGATAAAAAAAACACACAAAGAACAGACGACACAATGAGTGAATCATAAAGATATTAAAAAACACATTAGGAAAAAAGTTTAGTACAGAGAATATAAAAGTTCAGAACACAAAACCATTAATTTTGCAAACGCATAAATAATTTCAAAAGAAAACACGCGATCACAAAAGCATTAAAAGACGCACTAGGATTATAAAAGTCGTTTACTGTCATATTAATATCAGAAAAACACATAAAAAATATTTTTTTAATTTAAAACATAGTATCAAAATACTAATTCAAAAAAAAGATTAAAAATTCAAATACAGACAAGCGCCAATTCCTTAAAGACATATTAGGAGTTTAAAAGTTTGAAGTAGAAAATGCACACGAGAGATAAAAATCAATTGTAGAGTACAAAAATTGAATACAGACCCATGGAAAACACCGATAAACGATTGAGTACATAAGTACACGGAAAATTAAAGCGCGTGAAAATCTTAAAAATTAAATATATTCAAGTGTAAAAAAGCAAAATAAAACAGACAATGAATTTAAAAGTTGTAAACAATTCGATTTAGAAACAACAGGAGACATGAAAAATCTCAAGTTCATTAGAGTACCTGCTAAAAATTCTATAAAATTTGTGCAAAGAGAACTTGTTTACATAGTTAAATCTTAAACATACATTTCGAAATAAACTTTTGTTTCTGAAAGATCTGGTAGGCACAGCGAAATTTAAAGAGTTCAGTATATCACTGATCAATCGAAACATCAATGACTTTGCGAAAGAAGAGAACGCAAAAAGATCACGTCTAGAACATAAACTAGGTACATTAAAGATATCAAGTAGACGTGAAGAAGATGCATCCTGCAAGCATTCCATTTTTCTTGTAGAGTAAATATCATAGAAGTTGGTTTGAATTCGCTCGATAATTTCAATTTTATTTCATTAATTAGTATCCCAGATAATACTGCAATATTCCAGATTGGATCGTACATGAGAGTAGTACAATACCTTCAAAGAAACTTCACTTGAGAATTTACTAGTTTTGCGTTTAAGAATTTTAAGCCTACGATATGCTTTAGAAACCATAGCATCAAAGTGTTGAGAAAAATCAAATTTAGTGTCAAAGATGGTACCAACATCCGTGACTGAATTTGAGCGAGATGAAACAAGATTGTTAACCTTATAATCATGATTTAAAGGTTGAGCTTTTCGAGTATAACTGAGAATACTACATTTTTCAATGTAAAGGTGTAATTTTCTGTCCGTGCACCACTTAAAAAGATAATCAAGATCTCTATGTAAAAGAACAGCATCCAAATTGGATCGTATTAGCCTAAAAAATTTCTAGTCCTCAGAAATTAAAACACAAGTGAGGCCATTAATGAATAAATTAAAAAGCAGAGGTCCAAGATTAGAGCCCTGTGGGACATCGGAAGTACTTAAAAACTCATGAGAAACAGCAGTATTAAAATAAATATAGATTAGATTGTTTGTTCTTATAGCTCTTTACTGAAGTTGCAACATTGGTGGGGTGTAGGAAGGTTACTGTAGTCGTTCTTGTAAAAGAGCAAGTGAACAACGCTTACTCGGGTAACAATGGCAAGCTACCGGCATCGAATGAAGAAATTCATGTGCATCCTAACACTTCCGTTTGCTTAAATCAGCCTTACAATTCGCTTCAGCTCAATCTATCTGTCAATTTTAGAAATTAAAAATTTATATTTGGAAAAAAACACATTTCCTTTTGATTACATTTGTGCAAGCTGCAATATTTTATGATTATTTATTTCTTTTTAATGGTTTTTTAAAATTATTCGAATGTGTGACTAAATACAAAAATGTAACATAAAACCTTCTCTGAATTACATGAAAAGGAATTTGAACAAGGAGTACTCATTTAACGATTTGTATTATTTTAACAGGTTATTAGGTAATAATAGACCGAAACAAAATGGTTAGTTTCTAACCTCAAAACGTTATTGTGTGGTTTTGAAAGATTTTTGCAGTATCTTTCTATTACATGAAAAAAGGTAGGTCAATTAATACTATTCTATATGAGATAATAAAAAAGTTTAATGCTTTAGACATATTGCCAATGTTATTAAGAAAGAGAATTTCTCTTAAGAATCAAAAATTTTCGGATGAATATATATTATCTGGGATCAAAACCATTTTAAAGCTCGGAATAATGTATCACAGTATTGTAAAATATTAAAACTAAACAAATTTCGGTAAAATCGTGAACTCTGTTGCATTTTTTATAATCCTGAAACATGCATGTCTGAAATTCTTTAAATTTATTTTGCAAATCATTTTTATAATTTTATTATTATTATTTTATTATTTTCTAATTTTGTTTCAGAATTTATTATATTTATTTTTTATTATATAATTATCTAAAAAATATATCAATAATAATATTTGAAAAATAAAAATTAATTCCTTTATTTTTTTGTCTAAAAAGAATTCCATACCGCAACTCTAAATTTCAATATATTCAAGATCTATTATTTATGTCAACAACAATCACAAAGGCATTTCTGATTGCATCACACACACAAAAAAAATTCTCCTTCAAAGTTTTTATAAGATGCTATGAAAGTAATATTTACCAAAGTCGCCGCTGAATCATAAATTACGAGTGGGGCCGTAGGCACTGGAGTAACAAACCGTGAGAAATCTTATCTTGTTTTCTGTGCAAGAGACAAAGGATGGAAACAAACTTTTAGAAGACGGGGGAATGAAGAAGAGAATAAAATTTTATTTTTCTTCTTGATGACTCTTCATTTTATTTCGAGATCTTCCCATAAAACAGTCCTTTAGCTACTGAAAAAGCAGCATGTTACAGAAAATAAAAGTCTGAAGAAAAGATTTTTTTGTAGAAACTAAAATAGTACAAATTTTCTCAATGTTTTTCGTTGCGGATTTGTTATGTCTTAAATAAAAGTTTCTCTCAATAAAAGACTTTGGAGTTAATTCCATGCATATAAAGCGGTAAATAAAATATAGCGTACGAACATATGCAAGCTACAGACGTAGCACATTATACTGTCTTTCATCATAAAATTCGAAAAAGTAATATTGTACAATATTTTTCCCAATATTGAAACAGTGTGAAACGTAAGACTTTTTGAATACTGTACAATGTTTTTCCATAATATTGGATAATGTCATATAATACTGTATAATATTATACCATATTAAATAATATTGTACTATACTGAATAATATTATATAATATTGCATAATATAAAAATAAAGTGAATATTTTTAAAATACATTTCAGAAACATGAAAAAATATTAATCACTTAATTCCAATGCTCCGAACATATATGGGTAAAACTTTGCGGTTTTCTGAACACTTCTACATACAGCGAGTTTTGAACCCGGGAGCTTCGTATACCAAGCAGAAACTTTACCACTGAACCAACTAGACTTGCGCCAGCGTTCGTAAATGATGATAATAAAATTTAGTTACAGAGTTTAGATCTCTACGAAATTTTATGCACATGAACAATTCATACGAATAGTCTTTTTAATTAAATTATCTTTTATCGTTACAATTTCGAGTTCAAAATGAAATTAGAAGTCAAAGAGTAAGAAATTTTAGCTCTTATATCTAAGTTTGCTAATTTAATAAATTTAGGCAATAAGGTTTAAAAGTAATTATAATAATATCTTTGAAAGGTTTTCAAATAATTTTGAAATTTATTTATTCCTCTTTCAATGTATTACAAGACGCCTTTAACATTTATAATAACAGTATTGATTGAAATCAAATACAAGATTCGCAACAATAAATCATGTGCATATTGTTACGATGAGAATAATACTCAATTTTTTTCACAGGAAAATATATAATCCATATGTGAGAGCTGTTTTATGGTTAACTTCATTATCTCAATCCGGACTGCCTTTTATATGAAGTAAAACAAAATGATTGTCATTATTATTGAAATGACGATTTTGTAAAATATTTTTTCAGACATTATTCAATGCTGATTAATATAGTGTTATGGTATTATTGTGCTGCCAACTGTTGACTATGCGAATAACTTCACCTTAAAATATTGAACAACGCTGATACATTTAGTGTCAAAGTATTACCATGATGCCATCTGTTGACGGAAAGAACAACTTCATCTTAAAATATTGAGCAATATAGATAAATGTAAAACTCATAATATCTTTTTCGCTGTATTGAATAGTATAAAATATTCAGCATCTTAAAGAATAATTGTTCCAGTTGAGGTTTTTGAAATAAAACATCCAGTCGAGTGATATCCTGAGTTAAAATGAAGATTTTTATAAAAAAAAACATTGTTTTTATATTATTTGTGAAAATTTAAATCCACTGAAATACAGATACATACAATATAATACTTTGTTACGGTATTCAGTGTTCCTCGGTGTTCATAATATTGTATAACATTGTGCAAATATGTTATATATTATATTTCTGTGTTACTGGGGTATGGAGAAATTAACATTATATTTGAATGATGAAATTTAAAATATCTCACAAATATTACAGTGCATATCTATATATTACTGATCATGTCTTAAATAGTAAGTAAGGATTAATTTATCAGCTCTTGGATTATGAATTCTCAAGATTTCGAACACCCTATTAAGATGGGAAATATTTAAAGGAAATATGAAGATATTACAGTACTTACAAGTTGCTCTGGGGTAGGTTCCTTTCGTCGTTTTTCGTCTTTTGACTTACATTAACAATTCCAATCCACCCTCATCGTTGTTGGAGTCATAAATTGGAATAGTAGATTAAAGTTATTTATATTGTAATGTAAGGCGGAGCAGATTGGTACCGATTTTGTAATATTATAATTGATTCTAGGTTTGAACGTTTATGTTAGCTATGATTTTCTTTTTAATCTAATCATTTGTTTAAGATTAAAATGTATTTTCTAAATATGTAGTAACAGATTCATTTTCTACAACATTAGAAGAAAATACAAAGCTTACAGCCAACGTCATTGCTATATCAAAACTAACACATATATTAGATTAGTAACAGAATATTATGAACTAGGTGGATGCCATTGAGAACTTAGAGAATATTTTCATGAGGTGAAACAGCAAAATCTAAATTAAAAATCTTTTAAGAGTTTGAACTCGACCGCTGACAAGGATTAGCATTTAATGATGCATAATTTTCAGATTAACGTTTTTACAACCCACCTTAGAGCCAACACCATACCAAGTAACTTTTAATTAACATTAAGGATCGAAATTTACTTTCCATTCGTCCATACTAAACGTTATTCGAAAAAAAAATGTGTTCTATCAATTAACGCTTTTCTCTCCAACACCTCTGAAAAGATAAAAAAACCGGCCATTTACTACGGCAGAGAAAAAAATCTCTAAATGCATTCCTCGAAAAATGTATTGCTCAAATACAACAAAAAAAGAAAAACTTTTATAACTGTGGCTCCGACTAATTGAGCGCACTTGATTAGTGCTTCGGGGTGATTCCGGTAAGAAAGGCTTTTAATTTGATTTTCTTACCAGATAATAGACTCAGATTAGGCCCCCCGGATCTTAAATCCACTACTTAAGTTTATTAGGATTGTAATTAGAGGGAAACAAAAACTCGAGCACTAAAAGTTTTATGTATTGGAGTGAAAAGAGAAGGAGAAAAAGTACCTTTGGAATTTAGCAGGCTATTTCTCCTAGAAAAATTCGCCGTGTTAATGAGAAATTAATTAAATATGTAACCAATGAGACGATATTGATTGGGTTATTAATTTGAGATGACGGTGAAATTCATAAGCATGAATTATTTTCCCGAGAGAATTTCTGTATACTTCTTGTATATATGTAAGTCACAGTATATACGTTAATTATTATATCGACATGCAATAATAAACATGATTTTGGTATTTTTTTCTACTGAACTTAAAGTTGCATTACGGTTATTCAATTATATAAATAATTACTTTTATCAACCACCTAACAAAACCGTCAGCTGACCTAGAACCACTTTGGTGGAAAGAGTTATGAACAACAACAATTCTAGGGCTAAAATCAGAAAACTCATCTATTACATCGCGGAAAACGAAACACTTTTTCTCCCAAAAAATGGTGATAACAACTATTCACAGACTCAATTAACCCTATGTACCCATATTCTTTCTTCTCCCATATATAAGGCACCACCCTCTCAAATTAAACAACACAAAGACTTGAAAGCACTAATAGTTAAATTACTAAATATTATATTATTTTGTTTTAAATGTCCTCTTTTTTGTATCCTTATATAGAAAACGTATTTTTTGTGCTCTGGCTTTTTTAATAAAGTTTCACGCATACCCAACCAACCGACAGGGAGCCGCCTTGGCTTTGAGTTTGGGGTGTGGTTTTATGTTAAGTAGGAAGCAATGAGTTCTTTGTTAATAACAATGGTTCTTTTTCCCAGCCTCAGAGGCCGAGGTGGCCTAATGCTAAGGTCTCGGCCATGGAATCGGAGAGCTCTATGGGTCGAAACTCGATTCCGCATAATAACCGTCGTTTATTGTGCCTGTTGCGCTCTAAATCAAACGTCGGAGTCAAATGCCCCCGCTGGTGTGGTGCGGATATTTAGAAATGGGATGTCAGTGTTATTTGACAGCTGTTAAAAATGACGAGGTTCTATCCAAAATAGCCATCATGTTGCTCCACAAGAAGGACGCTAATATGAGTAAACTAAACTATATAAAAATTCTTTAGAAATAACCTTTGATAAAACTCTGAATTTGAAAGAAAAATAGATGCCCTTACGAACGTGAGAGTATGTCCTTCAATTTATTCAGTATATTATGAATTTTGTCAACCTAAATTCTTATATAGACTATATTTAAATGCAGCATGCATTGTGTAAACATAAGAAACTAAAGTGTAACCGAAAACATATTTAACTTAAACAAGACCTACTTTTATATATACCCATGTTTAAAAATTTGAATACCAAATTAAAATCCTGTATTTTCGATTTTTTATATAATCGCAAGATTTTGCTATTTTGTAGTTTATGCAATATTCCTAATATAAATCAAAATATGGATAAACTACTATACAAACCTTTCATTCCTTTTATTTCAATTATGTTGGCAGAGCCGAAATTATGGACTTATGTCCACTGTTGAAGTCAAAGAAAAGCCGAGTTCTCCTTACAATTTAAGTAATTTTTTAGAAAAAGTTCCCATAATCTGGAGCGAAATTAAATTTGACTCCAATATTGAAAATGAACGCATGCAAGGATTTGTCCAAGTGTTGAATGAATAGAGATATTGTTTCTCATTGAACATTTCAGAGCTAATATGCACGAATATAACGAAAACGGAGGTAAAGAACTTGAAGATCAAACTCTAATGTATGACACCATATAAAACGAATGCCCAGGAAAGAGCCGATATTAAAGAAATTGTGAAAGAAGGGAGAGAAAATTGAATTGTGTCAGACACACGATCGCTTTAACCGTCTCACACCGCGGGAGGCGGTCTCGGGCGGGCTAAAGATTCCCCCTTAACAGCGATGAAGGCCGATCTGAGGCGTTTGGCTTCTTTTGAGGGGAGATGAGGTTCTAAGATTGCTTAGGAGATAAGCGCGGTAGGGGTCTAATTATCCTCGTCAACCACAGCCCATTTCCGTGCACTTTAAGGGAAGGTTATAGCATTGGATGGTGGTGGAGTAAATGACCACCCAGGTTGGGAGAGTCCAATTCATGTCGTTTCGCCCAAAAAGTCCCGGTTTTAAAGGATTTAGAAGTTAAAAGTCGCCTCGGGATTAAAGAGTTAAGCAAGCCGTGTCATATTGCTTAAGAAGATGACTAGTAAGAACAGACCGGTTATTTATTACAGACGTCCTAATAGCCAGATTATAAAAGACAAGTTTCCATTACCTGAAATCGATGATTTATTAGAGCAACTACACGACTGCAGAATTTTTACAAAAGTTTTGAGTTTCAAAGTCAAAACCGTATTAAAAATTTCAATTATATCAGTAAGTACGCTGAATATAATATTTTGATTAATCAGTATTTGTCATAGACATTAAGTAGATAAGTTAATTCAAAAATACTGATTTGTACTTTAATAAGAAAATAATCCATGGATCAAAAATATTTACCAAATATTGTTTATCACTTATATGGATGCGAGTATGCAATGTCTAAAGGGTGAGAACTATCTTTTTCTTTACTAAACCATAAATTTGCTATAAATTTCAATCCCAAGTATTGTACAATAAAATACTTTTAAAACTTTTATTTTCGCAAGCAAGCAACTTTTATTGTACGCCTGGAAGAATGTTTTATGGCCGAAACTCAAACTCAAATGAAGTTCCATGAGCACAATTCGCTACTCATCGGCAAGAAAAATAAGATTTCTTTTTCCTCCTGTCCCCAAAAAGTTTCTTTCTTCCTTTCTTCTTATCTCTTTCTACCTGAGAAGAAAACAAGATAAGATTTTACGAAGTCTATTTCTTTGTCTCCTGACATAAATTTTTGATTCAGTGAATTATACGGCAGATATTCTTCCAAAAGACAGTTCTATAAACATGAGAATAAAATCAAAATCATCGTCTAATATCATCAGATGATAGTTTTGGTTTGTGAAATCTTTAATGATCTCGGTTGAAGTTTTGAGCACCTAAGTTGGATCATATTTTAGCATAGACAATTTCAATTTTTTCTAATCATATAACATAATTTCATCTCAATAAATGCCAATTTAATATGGAAAATTATAGGAAATTTGAGTGTTCCGTGAAAAAGAAATCAGAAACATTAAAATTATTT
>BGPR01005236.1:60843-72981 GCA_013235015.1 Araneus ventricosus | reverse complement strand
CTATGCTTGATTGCTATAATGCTAGTAGCTGGTATGAAAACATTTCTATCTATGCTTGATTGCTATAATGCTAGTAGCTGGTATGAAACCATTTCTAACTATGCTTGATTGCTATAATGCTAGTAGCTGGTATATAAACATTTCTAGTTATGCTTGATTGCTATAATGCTAGTAGCTGGTCTGAAACCATTTCTAGCTATGCTTGATTCCTATAATGCTAGTAGCTGGTATGAAACCATTTCTAGCTATGCTTGATTGCTATAATGCAAGTAGCTGTCATGCTAGATAGCAATTTTAGGTGCTAGATTGATTGCTGTCGAGGAGGTAACAAAGAAGTAGGTAAATTTCAGGTGGTCGAAAACGACAGCAGATTCTATCTTTCAAAAAGAAGTGAAAACACATTTTCTTTCTACTTTTGAATTTTGAAATTTCCTACTCCCGTAATATAAAGGATAAATGAAAATAACTCAGTCCAACAGAGAATTGAAAAAAAAAAATAAGCCATCCATATTTCAAAATGTTTCTTAAAAAAATCATAAACTGGAGATAACTTTTAGGAAATTCTTTTCAGGAATCAGAGATTTCTTGAGATCTTTAAACTGAAAGGTATGATATTTATAAATGATTTACTAATAAGCAAATTTAACCTGCTAGTTCTCAGAAATGCAAATGTAAAATATTTTGAAATATTTTTGAAACTGATTTCTTGTGTAAAGCAAAATACCTGACATTTTAATTGTATGAACTGTTTTGTAATTAATGAATGTAAAGGGTAAATAAGTTTAAAACTGTGTTTTGGAATACTTTGCTTCATATATCATTCCTCTGAATATGCAATCTGGAAGTGTTTCTGCAGATTATTTATAAACTTGCTATGAAACAAATTCTAATTTATTGTTTGACCCTTTTCGAATTTATCAATTAAAATCGAATTTGTAACTCCGGAACATTAAAAATGCTTTTAATTAAACTTAAGTCACTAAATTGAAGTCATTTCCTCAATGTGGAACAATTACAGCAACACTATTTTAAGTTTCATAAAATAGATATTGTTACAAATATGGAAAGTCACTTCCCTGCACTGTTAGTCTTATGGTTGGGTAAAGAGTATTACAGGGGTAAGTATGGGATACTGGCAGCAGCCGGATCTGGATCCCTGACCTTGGCGACAAACTTGGCAACAAATTTGGCGACCTTGGCGACAAACCGATGATTCCAGAAAATGCGACCCTTTTCTCGATATCTCTATTAGGAAAGAAAATACGCTTGAATGTAAGAGAAAACTTTGTGTGATGTCACGGCCTGTCGGAGAGGCGCCTGGATCACGGAGTGGGAGAATGTTGATCGACTTTGAACGTGTTGATCGACTGGGATCGCCTTGGAATACAAACGTCTTTGGAATCTTTCTTTGAAGTTCTATCCGCTGTGCGAGCTAGTAAGGTATTGAGTTGTGTGTTGATCGACTGGAACGATTTTGGAGTTTTGTCTGCAGTGCGAGCTAGAAAGCTGGTGAGCTGAGCGCTATTGAAAGTGCTGTTATTGTCGTTATTAGTGATTTTCTGACTGTTTGTGTTGCTAAACCTCAAAGTGCTGAACAGTTATTACCTGTGAATTATTGTCTATTTACATTGGTAATCTGTGCAAGAACTATTGTTTCCTGTTACCTGCGCTTCGTGTTTTTCTGCATATTTGTGAATAAACCTTTATTCTCCATTATCCTGCGTGTCGGACTGTTTACACCATACACTCACAGAACGATTTTTGTAACAATATGATAGAACAGAAATGTTTTACAGATTTAAACTGCAAATGAAATTCATTGTTCTACATAAGGGAGTACGCACGTGCATCAGTCGATTAAAAATATATTTATAAAGAAAAACAAAAAAAAAGAAAAGCAAGGCGGAGTTCTGGTCTGCGCCGTAGATTTTTCTTGAAAACGTCGGGAAAAAATCATAAAACAAGTATTTCGTATTTAAATGTAATTTAATTAACAGTCTCTTTAATACAATATTTACACAGAGTAGTATAATGGCTACAGAATAGATAAATCAGAAGCTACCACAGTCCCTTGCTACATGCGATAAATTTGTGATTTATCTATTCTGTAACCATTATACAACTCTGTTTAAATATTGTTTTAAAGAAATTGATAATTAAATTACACATTAATAAGACGCACTTGCTTTATGATTTTATCCCGCCGTTTTCACGAAAAATCTACGACGCGGACCCGAACTGCGCCCTTCTTATGTTTTATTTAGAGTAGCTTTTGATGGCGCCATCTGTTGAAAGTATATAAAACTACATTTCGCGTATGCGCAGTCAAACAGTATTTACTACAATTCCCGTTATATTCAAATTTTTTAATTTAAATTTTAATTCAATGTTTCTTATACGTATTGTCAACTATTTTGTAAGTTTCGAACTCTGCATGTTATAATCAAAAAACATACGGAGTTTGAAATTTTCAATTTAATACCAATTTTTTCTCATATTCTGATAAATATTTTTATTGTATCACTTTGGGTTCTAGTAATGCTTGTCAGTCTCGTTAAAATGACAAGAGAATCAACCTCCTAGCTAAACGCTTTTCCACGTTACACTTATTTATAACCTTACATAAAGCGAATAAATAACAATCACGCGCATGCGTCTCCACTGGTACGATGACGTCACAGGCAAAAATTGCTATGCGGCAAACTCTTACAGATATGATCTATCCGTTGTGAGGTCAACCATTCTTTTTGCATTATTAGTCTCTTAGTTATTAGCGATTCAAATATGATGGTATTTTGTGACAAAAGAAAGTTCGTCCGACTATCACTGTAACGAGCGGAAAGATGTTTTCACTTCAATATATTGCATGAATTTTTCTATTAACAATTCAAATCTTTAAGATGGAAATATGCTGTAATGGTACACTAACAGCGTTTTTCCTGAAAATGATAAATGGCATTATATTTATTAATATTATTCCATTTGCTGTAGAAGGATTCTTTATCGATAAAATTTACTTTTGTTATGTTTATTTGGGCATTTTTGTGTTAAAAGAATCGTTTTAATCATCATATTCGGGATGAAAAACGTCACATCTCTATAATTTAAACGATTCTTAACTCTTCTATATGCTTTGACCACAGAATTATTCCCTTGAATAAGATTGTCTCAGATGACTTTAGACTTGGGATTAAAACTCTAGCCCATTTGATACGGGTGGTAAAATCAATTGCATGTATAAAATTGCATTCGAATGTATGGAAATTCATTATTTCTCTTTCGATAAAAACAAAGAAATGATTTCCGGATTGGTTAGGGTTAGAGGTTCTGATTATCACCATTTTTTTTCACCCCACAGATTTCAAATGATGAGTTAAAACTACGATTAGCTTAAAGAGATAAAAAAATTACAATTAAATCTGTAATTTAAATAACCGATACTGTAAGTTTATCTTACAGTTTGTTACATAGAATTGTTTGTCACAGAATAGAACTTAAAAATAAAATTTGGATTAAATGAAAAATAGCGCTAAATCAGTGGTATTATTCCAGAAAAGGAAACAACGGTTGCGAACTTAAGAACTTATCATTTTTTCTATTACATCGGTTCATTGCCATCTTATGGGAAACCTGACTTAAAGAAAATTTCTATTTGTTTTACAAAACGTTTATTCAGTAATTTTTCACAAGTTTTGTTTCAATTCACGACATTTTACAGTTAATGCTAGTCATGACGCATAAAAAAATTTCTGAACGAGTTTAATATATTATAAATCAGGTTTTATTCATAAACTTCCTTCGCATTAAAAATTTATTTTGATTGCTTTTGTTCTCAACCGTCATATCTTAATTGCCAAATAATAATAATACAGTTTGTAAAATTAATATAGTTAGTTTTTCTCACTCCTTCCCACAGATTTTCATACGCCATGAACTCTGCAATTATTTATTGCAATTTTCATTAATCCAAAAGATTAAAAAGAAAAAAAATGAATTGAGGATGTCTTTTTCAAACAGCCGCTTAAGTTAAAGGCGTAGGACTACTTTACTCGCGTGACTTTTCCGATTTTGTAACTTCTGTTGTTACACTTTATCTCTGAAACATGACATTAGTTATGTTTTTAACATATGTAGTTACCGAGATATAGAGGATCGCGTCACCAATTCATGCGTATTTTTGCCCAACTTTGCGACTAAGTAGTCGCTGAACTACAATTCCGATTTTCAATTTTTTTTGTAACTTTTGCTGCTACCCTTTATCTCTAAAATAAGACATTAGTTATGTTTTTCACATACGTAGTTGCCGAGATATAGAGGATCTCCCATTCAACGTTTTTTGTGGCGTTTTGGAGTGCGAATCAAATTCCTTCCTGAGACCGCAATGGGAGGAACGTAGTTCTACGTTAAAAACCTATACATTAGGAGATTTAGAAGGAGTGCAAGCTAAGGAAAGGAAAGACATTAGCCAAGAAGTTAGCAGTGCAATTACATATATGGATGCTTGCTTCGTCTTGATGGAGTACAACTTTTTGATGGGTTGGTAAATAAAAGTCAATAAGATTAAATTGAGTGAGTGTTTTATTTGCAGTTAAAACTGAATAATTTAATTTCTTCAACAGCTCTTTCGTTATTTTAAAATGATATATTTTTAATAGAAAATATAAAATTGCATATATTTTAATAATTAAAATATATATATTAAATAGAGTAATCTCAGAAGTTCGTTTCATCTTCAGATAAATTTTTTGGATATTTTTTGTAGTCGTTTACAGTGTAGACGATTAGTTATTTTTCCTACATAATTAATTGAATTTCTATTAATTTATTATGTTTTTTAATTTTATTAATTTATTTGAATAAAAAATATGAATTTTTCTCTTCGGAAAAAAGAAAACTTAGCCATCTCTTCAACTTTTTTTATAAACCAACCAATAAATTTGTAAAGCAAAACTTTGTATTATCAGATGTTAATTTAAATCTGAGCAAATAATTACTGGGAGAAAACCAGTTTTAAACATATACATTAAGAATACATTTGCATATTCCATTAAGAATATTCAAAAAGTGTACGAACAGCCTATGTAGAGGACAAACTTTAATAAAGGTTTAGTTATAAAAGTTAAATTAATTTCGATCTTGTATCAAAACGTTTAATTATAAAGAACATTAACCTAATATAAAATCTGGATGTCAGCCGCTGCACATATACGACACAGACACTGTTCTACACAATTTTAACAAGAGATTATTCGATTTAAAGCATAGTGACCTTACATAAGTCTGAATTTCGAACCATATTGAGTCTAGCAAGTGTACCTGCCACCCAAAGTCTAAGCAAATTCAAAAGCCTCTAGGCGAATTCTAGAATAATTTATGCATCTCTTACCAATACATATTTGCATACTAACATGTGTAGGCAAATACGAAGATAATTAAAAAAGCAAGGTGAAAAGCCGTTTCAAAGAAAACCTTTATTCAAAAAATTGAAGATATACCAATTGTTGATACATATTTATTGATACACTAGCCGCCTTTGGCGACCAGCTTTTTCGCCGGGAATATAATTTCAATTGAATCTCTTATGCATAATTTGATATTCACGGTTCCCTTAACAATTTCAAATTTCAAATTGTGATACACATTTAATCCACGTTCTGTCAGTAGCTTTGCACCTATTCTGTTCGTTGTCTACATGAACGTACCTAATAGATTCAAGGGGCTGGATGTGCCATGCAACATCAAATTGCAAATTTTTTTTTGTGTCGAAATAGGGTAAAATTTCATGTCTAATTAAATATTTTGTAACTCTTTAACAAGTTAAAAATTTACCAAAAGTTCATTTCAGTATAATGAGAAAGGTATACTTTACTTGTATAAAAAAATTTCAAACATGTATCTATGACAGATATTGAGAAAAGGTACATCGAAGTGGTCAATTTGACATTTTTTGTTTTGACACAAAAAAATTGTAAAAAACAAATTTTTGAATCGTTTAAAAAAGCATCTTGGTATAATTAGAAAGATGTGCCTTACTTGTAAAAAATAGTTCAAACAATGATCTATAAGAGATTTTGAGAAAAGGCGCATCGAAGTGGCCAATTAAACATTTTTGGAATAAGGGTTCCAACTCCCCTTAGGAAGTAAGCAATCGCCGATTCTTTAATGCTTTATTGAAACTAATTAATCCAATATTAATTTTTCATGTTGTGTTCTTCTAACATAAAAAGCTTAAAAGTGTGTTTGAACTATTTTACCCACATGCCTCGGCTCTTCGATTTTATCAGATATCATATTAGAAGAATCCAGCAAATTCAGCTCATTAAGTGCTAGGCATATTGTCTTCACGCTCTAGAAAGCTGCGTCAACACTCTTTTGCTTATCCGAAGACAGTAAGGGGAAGAAAGACTTAATGGAAGACTGTTCCGAACACCGTTGACTCAGACAAACTTATTAATTAATCTTCTTAACTGTGAATAAAAGAGAAAGCTTTCACCTGCTGTACAAAAACTCTGCTTGCAGAAGCTTTACTAAATGAAATTGTATTGCTCTCAATTCCGTCCCTTTTCTGTTTAAGATGTAGAGATTCTAGACATGACTTAGAATAGATCGATTTTATCAGATATCATATTAGAAGAAACCCGCCAAATCAGCTCATTAAGTACTAGGCATATTGTCTTCATCCTCTAGAAAGCTGCGTCAACACTCTTTTGCTTATCCGAAGACAGTAAGGGGAAGAAAAACTTAATGGAAGACTGTTCCGAACAGAAACCGTTGACTCCGACAAACCTATTGATTACTCTTCCCCTTTCTTATGGTTTCCTTTACAATGTGAATGAAAGAGAAAACTTTCACCAGGTGTGCAAAGATTCTACTTGTACAAGTTTTACTAAATGAAATTGTATTTCTCTCAGTTCTGTCCCTTATCTCTTTAAGTTGTACAGATAATTGTCTTCGGAATTGCCTTTTTCTTGAAGAATTTTCAATTCGAAAGATTAATTAGATATTTCTTATTAATTGATATACTACAGAAATATGATTTGGCGCTATAATTGGCGTTAAAAAGAAATAATGAAGAGCCAAGTGGGGTGAGCTAATGATGAAATGAAATTAATGCAATAGATTCAGCATAATATTTTAACTTGTTGAATGATTGTTGAAACAAACACAATGTTCCTTACAACTGCGTAAAATCGAAGTGAACAGAAAAAACTAGAGACAGCTCACATGGATTTAAATGTAGCGGATTCTTGAATTACGAATAATGAAATTTCCTGGAAAAAATCTTGAAATATATAAAAGGATGTTTCTTTCCATATTTACTATATGTTTTTTTAATCTAGTCCTCTGAAAGACGCACCGTGAGTACTTAGAATCTATATTTCAACTGATTTAGCCAGGATTTGCTTTATTGTATTTTTTCTGTCTAATTTTTTACAATCCATTAGACAAGTTACCGCAATAGAAAGGAAATTTTTTGTGCTTAGCTCTATGAGATCCAACCCGCCTCAAACTGCCCGACAGAGGTCGGACTCAGTCGGTTTCGGGCGACTGAATTTTACGGGAGAAAAGTAGTTCCTTTCTTTGCCCAACCTTGGGTGTCGTCCTCCTGGTATTTCTGTAAAGAAAGGGAGGATTCCATTATGTTTTCGTGAACGAAAATTTACTCCAGTTTTTGAGGAACTGGAATTCTCACTCTAGCAGGGTTCAGAGAGTTAAACGTTTGATATTAAGACCTCCCAACTCTATTTTTCGAGTTAAGTTAGATAAAAGTTCCATTTTTGAAGCAAAACGTGGCGTGCATTAAACGGAAATAAAGTCCGATACTGAGAACTACACCAGATCCACAACTCTGACTCTGCCACCAAGTCGGTAAAACAGACAATTTACGAAGCCCAATCAATATTGCAGCATTTCAGGTTATCAAAATGAATTTTATTACTTATTTCGCCCCTACAAAGATCAAAGGAAATGTTTGACTCACAAAATCAAAATATTAATTCAAATTTTATTCAAAAATTACAATAATGTATGTCTTCGGAAATGATCAGGAAATTTAATCCATATCTTAAAAATTCAAAGTGTTTGAAGAGAAACAGATAGAGAAATAAAATTGCTTATTTGTATACTGATTGATGGAAAGTACGAAATAAATAACTGAAAAAGAATTCCCTTCCGTAAAGGGAAGCTTGATTAACAAAAATATTTCATCCTTCTGCATCACTGAATATACTACATATTTTGAATTACTTCAAATGAAGTGTGAATTCCAATGATTTCGTAAGAGAAGTTCATTTTAATTTTTCGAATTTACTGTTTAATAATGATTTCTGTATCCAAGGAAAACATTTTCACTGCTCTGAAAGGTTAAAATACTTAAACGTATTTCAAAAATGGTTTGCTAAGATTGTAAGCGGGAGAAAAAGGTATTTTAAAAGGATTCACAGGTATTAACATTATTTTGAGAATCTATTTCAATAAATTCTTTCAGCGAAGGCCGATTCCAGTCTGATGAATTAAAATATTTTACATTTTTGATGATTTGATTTAAATATTTCACAATTTAAATTTTAATGATTTTGAATTAAAATATTTTACAATTTAAATTTTAATGATTTTAAATTAAAATATTTTACGATATAAATTTTAATGATTTTGAATTAAAATATTTAACAATTTAAATTTTAACGATTTTGAATTCAAATATTTTACAATTTAAATTTTAATGATTTTGAATTAAAATATTTTACAATTTGAATTTTAATGATTTTCAATTAAAATATTTTACAATTTGAATTTTAATGATTTTGAATTAAAATATTTTACAATAAATTTTGAGCAAAGACGCTGATAAATTTATAACAATTTAGGATTAAAATCTCCTTTTTTCGAAAGTATTTCATAGAAAAAATGTCGTCAAGCATAAAGGTGCATATTTAATAAAGAATATTTTTTGAACCTGATAAATATCTCCTCGTTTTCTAAAAAGCAAAATATTGTACAGTAAATTCTTATAATTTAATTTCTTGTACATGTTACAGTTATGTGGAATGTATTTATTGATTTAATAAAAAAAGGCCACTTTAAAGCAATTCGGGATCACAATTTATTACTCTTCAGTTAAATAAACCTTTCTATCATAAAACGCAATTTTGGTGTTAATTAGTTATAATTGTCGGATTTGAGCACTTTAATATGTAAAACATTGTTTGTATTTTGCTTACATTTTTCATTTTCGAATTTTCTTAAAAATATTTTTCTGATAAATCTAACTAAAAGAATTTGTAAAAAGTAACTTCCTGCTTGATAATTTTTTTAAATTTCCTTTTTTCCGCATTCAAAAATTTCTGCTGCACTTTTGAAATTTATTCTGTCTAAATTAAGACATTCCATTAAATGTGTTCTTCGGTGCTGAACAGATGTCATAACGATGTAATATTTTTCTCTGTATGATGTCGGATACCTCTGGATGATTTACCATTAGGTTGTTAGAATTTCACTTCCAACTTGGATAAGATATGTAAATATGATGTTGATAGTTCAACTTCTTTTATTCCCTGCTTCTCCCAACGTATGTTTGTTAAATTGGTTGCTGAAGAGGAAAGACAAGACATATATTCCCAATAAGTTGTCGAAAGGGATCTTATTGAAAAGGAAGGAAACATTTTCTAATCCCCAGTCCCCAGAATCCTCATTTAGAAGAATATCTTTTGATATCACCTACCTGTAATCCAAAGAATAAATCTTACAGAAGGAGGGCACAAATTGGGAAATTCAGTTCGGGATGAGAATCGATATATTAATAGTATACCTATAGGGTGTTCATCCATTAAAATGCTAAAGCGCAACGGCTAGCCAATTCGGAGAAAATAACCCTAAAACTTTGGACATCGCTTATATGCTAGTAAGTTGTCGCCGTTGTTGAAGCGCGAATAGCTTGGTCAGTATAGTACTAGCATGCAAGCTTTTTGCCGAGGGTTCGATTCTGCCTCAGCTTTTCTTTCTTCTTTTTTGAAAATACATTTTCAAATTAATATTTAATTAAATTATAAACTTATAAACATCTTTTTTAATTATTAATTATTTTTAAGGATTAAATAATTTTTTATTCAAATGATAATGAATTATAGTCATAATTTAATTTTTTACATTTAAGTAATCATGAAAAAACTTTAATGGTTACGGTTATGGCAAAAATTACGTTTTATAAAAGGCTATAAAATAGTGATTAAGAAAAAATATGATAATGCTCACGCTTCATACATATTTTATTTATATGATTGCTTAAAGATTTGATACAATTAGTTAAACTGCATGCACTAGTTTTCAACAGCAATGCTGCCTTGCACTATAAGATGCAAATTCGAAATCTGAAAAAATTCTTAAGGTTGGTCCACTTATAGAATTCATTTTGCAGAATTCATGAATATTTGTTTCATTATCTTTAATATATTGTACACTTCTGTTACGCTATACCACATACTTTTTATGCGTAGATCGCTCCTTCACATTTTGGGCTAGATGTGAGTAGAAGTGATAAAGTCTCAAGGATTTCGTTTTGCAGAAATCTGTGAGTAGAAAATGGAGAGAATTGTTTAAAATTATGTAAAATTGTAAAAGAGATGTTATTTTTGGCAACTTATTAATGCGGTGGAAAAAGAACAGCAATATTGTTTCTCTACTGGTATTTCACAAACTTTTTCTTAGATTGTTTCTATTAAGGATGAAAAAGAATAAAATATCCTTGTAAGATATTCAGTGCATTTCTTAAAGATTTAAATTTTTCTACTACTCTCTAGTGCTTTTACAAAACTTTTTTCTACTGTATACGTTGACGATCTGTGCGGTAATAATTATTTTGTTCTGTTAATGTATTTGTATTTCTTTACTTACCATTTTTACTAGAAATAGAACAAGGAACAGATATGCATTAAAACTCACAATCCCTGTTTGTTCTTCATCCGATGTGATTAAGGTTTTTATAAATCCAACTATAAAATCTAGCAACCATTTAAGATGGCAAGTTTTAATTCATAAATACAAAAACTCTTTTTCCATTCATGACTATGAAAGGAAAAATATATCTTAAACAATTGTTTAGACGCATAAACCTCATACAGGCGAAATATTTCCAAGGTAGATACTTATATACACATTCTGCATTTTATTTATTTTGTTGTTTGATATATTGAGTGTATTCAGAATACAGACTTCCTGTTTCCATTGAAGAAAATATTTGCCAAAATGTGTATTTTTGCAAAAGACTCAGTTATCCGGAAAGCAATAAGGGGAATAAATTTATGGAGTGGAGATAACACTTTAGAAAGTGGTGTAACTCGGAATTCTTTCATTTACAGCTTTGAATGAATCTAAGATCAACGGATGAACGGCTTTTCTCAATTACTATGAAAGAAAATTTAAAACTGATGCAAAATTAATTTCGTACGTTTAACAAACAATCTGATGCGTCGCTACTCAGCTATGCTTTTATAATTTGTTTCATAGAATTTTGATATGTGGACACTTAGAAGTGTGTAATTCATTTTCCTCTCTCTGAATCTATGAAATTCCACATCATTGTAATTTACTTTTTTGCTTCTACTCAATTAAAACACCAAATCTATTTTTATTTCGTGGTTTGATTGTTTTAAACCGCCTTTTTAACTGAAGAAACAGAGACACAGAATGTTTATAAATTATTAACAGGATTTAAAAATTCCATAAAAATGCGGTTTCGAATATAATTTTTATAAACATAAAACTTAATTAGAAGATACATTGGTTTTTTTTGTTAAAAAAGCAATTTATATTGTTTTTTCTTGAGGTTTAAATTGCATTGCCAAGTGAAAAGGCAATGATGATATAGAGTCCGAGCAAACTACCAATACATTTTATGCTGCAAGCCTTCCCATAAATAACTTTAAATTGCTGAATAAAACTTAGTTAAGCTCTTTGAACCAAAGTAAATCTCGATACAAATAATTGCCTTGGTACAAAAAAGTATATGAAATCTTTATACAAATAAGTATGAGAAATCTTAATACTCTTGATACAAATAAGTATAGAAATCTTAATATTCTTGATACAAATAAGGATGAGAAATCTTAATATTCTTGATACAAATAAGTATGAGAAATCTTA